>RCNN01000441.1:0-11737 GCA_003667245.1 Heterostelium multicystogenum
CGTGGAACTGCTGTCCCTGACACGCCTGAATCACGAACAGCGTTCATCTCTTCCTCATTGGCCAGCAGCGGCGCCAATACACTGCTGACGCTCCTCGATGATGTGCTGGATTTGTCACGGCTCGACGCCGAGCAAATGCTCCTGGAACTGGAGGCTGTAGATCCTGCCGCGCTGGCGAGAGAGGCGGTTGCCTCTTTACGGGCTCCGTGCCCAGACCAAGGGTATCGATCTCACCCTGGAAAGCGCCCGAGACGATTGGGTACCTGATGCTGGACGAGGGGCGGGTAACGCAGATATTGCATAACCTGATTTCGAATGGCGATTAAGTTCACTGAATACGGTTCGGTGCAGGTCAAGGTGGTGGTAAGCGCTACCGACGTCGTCTCTGAGCTGAAGAGAGCTCGATATTTGTTGGTAGTGGATACGGTATCGGTATTTCTGCACACCTCCAGGAACGCCTGTTCACGCCGTATTCACAGGCGAAACATTCGTACAAACGGTCCCGGAGGCACCGGACTTGGCCTGGTGATATGCCGCGAACTGGTTGAAGCTGATGGGGGCACCCTGTCGCTCACCAGCAAGCTGGGGAGGGCACGATCATGGCGCTTTCCATACTCTCGCAATCAGCGACAGCGCAGATTAACGAGCATGCCGCAGGCGTACAACTCACCCCGGCGCTCTTCACTTCAGCAGAGGTTAACGAGCCGGAGGCGGGCCACGGTTCGCCTGCAATTCTGCGCATACTGTTGGTGGAGGATGCCCGTGCCAACCAGGAAGTGTTGCTGGCAACAGCTCCATCAGTTTGGATTCGACGCGGCACTCGCACCCAATGCGGCCCAGGCCGTTTTGCAATTTAAAGAGCAGGTTTTGACCTGGTATTGCTGGATTGCGACTTGCCCGACAAGGATGGCTACACCGTGGCCACTGAACTGCGGGCCCTTGAGGTTAGCCAGGAACGTGCGCGTTGCCCGATCATTGCGATCTCTGCGTCCACCGGGCATGACCATCTCGAGCGCTGCTTTGAGTAGATATGGATGGCGTGCTCAGCAAGCCCATTCAGTTGGCCAAGTTTGAAGTCCACTATTGAGTCGTGGTGTGACGTTGCGTTGTGCAAAAGCAGCCTGAGCCAGACAGCCTGGTCAGCCTTGGTCTCAACCAGATCCGAGTCTTGATGCTCGAAGACTTACTTCACTTGCTGGAAGCGGTGATCCAACGTAACTCGGAACTTGCCTTGCACAGAGCCCATCGCCTGCACGGTGCAGCGCACTTTCAATGGGTGGATCGACATCGCATTGGCCTTACAAAAGTTTGAAAGCCTGCTGCGCACCAAATCACCGATGGACGAATCACATTGCCGTGCGCACTTGCGAGAGATCATGCAGCAGTGGCGTCAAACTTGATCAGGAACTCTCGGCATCCGACTATGAAAGATAAAACACTTCGGCGGCACTTTGGATGTTCGCGCTACTCGGCCTGTCGTGCCTGTTGGTGTCGGTGGACCGGCGGTATTTTTTGGGTGCTGGCCAGCGGTATTTCGCCACGACCTCGGGCTGACACAGCGCCAAGTACAATGGCATCGGAAGCCATCCAGTTCGGCTTGGGGGCAGCGAGTTTCGGCGCTGGTTACCTGTTACGAGTCGTCAACACGTAAGGGATTAGCGGTAGCGGGGCTGTTGATAGCCTCATTGGCAACGGTGTGGACTGCGTATGCCGTGGGATTCCAAGGCATGTTCGCTACGCGGTTTAATTGTGGGAGTGGGGATCGCGTTTCATATCCTGGCCATTTCTGACAATTGGCATCAATTACTTCCCGCGTCACCGATCCAATGTGGTCGCGGCGGTGTTTTTTTCCATGGGGGCAGGCGCTTTAATTGCTGTGAATTTTGGGAACTATTATCGGCGAAGCAACGGACTGCATGAGACCCTGGTCGCGTTCGGTTTGGCTGGCCTGCCGATTGCGATAGCGATATTTGTGTTTGCAAAACCCTGGTTCAGTGAGGCAGCCGGGCACCTGCGACTGGACAGCTACCAAGTACAACAACCACCGGGCAGCTCAATATGGTCTGGTCGCATTATGTGTGCTGGGAGTGATGACCGTGGTTGTTAAGCCTATGCATTTCCAGCTTTCGCGATAACTACCTTTACCACATCCGTGAAGAGAGTGGCTTTACCTGGCAATTCGGGCAGTTTGGCAGTCAGCGCGTACGCTTTTGGAAATCTGTTCGCCTTCTATGGCGCATCAGTATTTAGAAGATATGGCGCGCGCCGAGTACTGATCACCTCGTTTGCGCTGACGGGCATGCTGTCGTTCTTCAATCTTTTACCATTAGTTGGCAGTACGCATTCGTCCACGTCATGCTTTCAATTCTGCTGGGGGTCTTCCTGGGAGGTATCGCGACGGTTTCGTTGCTGTCAGAGATGATTGATTCCGTTGTTATTGCCCAGCGAGCCCCTGTCATGGGATTCTTTTTCTGCTGCCTGATCACACCTAACGTTTTTTCCAATGGCTTGTGCCAGATAGCAGAGGCTGCAATGGGCTACGCGTTGGCGGGGTTACTTTTAATGTCAGGCAGCGCGTTTGATTGCTGCGGTACTCGCAACACGGTTACCAGCGCTGCACAGGAAGCATCGTAGAATTTGAATGAGGTTCGAACGAGGTGTCGAACAATTCAATATTCATCGCTGCAGGCGAGTCGCCAGTCATGCGTGGTGCGACGAAAGTCTTCGGGGGCAGGCACCAAACGGGCCATAAACTGCTCAAGCACCGTGTACTCCGGCAGGCCGTATTTGTAACAAATCGCTCCTCTTACCGAGCACCGCGCCGCGGGACCATTTGAAGGGCAGCTATAGGCGAAAAGGTTACTGATTTCAAACTGTTCGGACGCTGCCAGCTGGCGCTGTCTTAACAAGGGTTCAGCGGCCAACAGTAAATCAAATCTTTTTAACCCGGCAAAACTCAACTTGACGCACTCATCGACTGAAGAACTTGTGGCAATACAGAAGTACCCCATTGTATTTAGCATCTTTTCCAGCTGCATAGATTGCGCGTGAATGCTATCTAGAACCAATATTCGCAAATGTTTTATTTATCACGGCTGTCTGCCTCTCAGCGTTGATTCAATAATGAGTCGCTGCCGAGCCTACCGACTAAGTTTTTCGCCGTATTTAGGAGTGCTCTGAAAATAACATCCGGTCTTTGAAACGTTTTATATTATCGAGCTAGTGCGGCTTTCAACTGATGCACCGACCTCCAGGCTTGGCGTTCTTACTGTTATAAGCAAACCTGAAGGATAGGGTGGATATGCTGGGTCATACAGCCTGGCGGTGTTGATCAGGTATGAAGACGAGCGTGATCGCCCCAAGAATCAATGCCTGTGGCCCGCCGGTTGCTTCACCGCTGCGACGCAACCCCGTTGAACATGCTGACCAGGCTATAGGGTGCATCGTCACCAAACAGCAACTCGTGCAGTTCATTCCCCTCGGCAGCCATTTGCGCGCTGCGCGGAACATGGCCTGTTCGTATTCGCCCAGGGCGGCTTCGACGTCATCAGGGTATGAGGCGATGGCCTTGCCGAGTTCGGCACCATCGTACATGGCCAGGTTCGCGCCTTCGCCATTCGGGGCCGCAAGGTGTGCGGCATCACCGATCAGCGTTACGCCCGGCATCCGGTCCCAGCGGTGCTCAACCGGCAGCATAAAGAGCGGGCGCCAGACCAGTTCGGTGTCGCTGTCGGTGATCAATGCCGTGAGGGCAGGGGACCAGCCTGCGAACTCCTGCGCGATCCGTGCCGCCGCCGTTGCCGTGTCGGTGAAATCGATGGCGGCAAAACCAGCTTGGGGATTCGGTGAGCACTACGTAGGTGTGCAGCGTGGCGCCCGTCTCACGGTGCGCCTGGATCCCTTTTCCCGGTTGAAGTGCGAACATCGCACCGCCACCTACTGCCTTGGAGGGTGGCCGGGTGCCGGGCGTCGCTGTCATACAGGTAGGTTTCGATCAACGAGCGGCCCATGTACTCGGGGGCAGCGTCGCTGAGCAGCGGCCGGACCTTTGACCAGGCTCCGTCCGCGCCAACCAGCAGGTGGGTGGCAACGCAAGTACCGTCGGCGAAGGTCACTTCGTGGCGACCCTCGCCGAGGGCGCGCACGCCCTTGACCTTGTGGCCCCAACGCACAGTACCGGCGGGCAGTGAATCGAGGAGCATCTTGCGCAGTTCGCCACGCATGACCTCGGGACGGCCGCCTGTGCCGTCGTCGGGTTGATCCAACAGAGTGGCACCCTGCCAATCAAGCACCCGAGTCGCCTCGCGACCTTTCAGGATAAGCGCGCGGAACTCGTCCGTCAGGCCCGCGGCCTGCAAGGCCAGTTGGCCGTTGTAGTCGTGGATATCGAGCATCCCGCCTTGGGCGCGTGCGGTTGCCGACGGCTCTGCTTCATAGACGGTGGCGGCAATACCGTGGACGTACAGCACGCGGGCCAGGATGAGACCGCCCAGGCCAGCACCGATGATTGTGACGGGGGTGTGCATAGGGTACCTGTTGAATGTGAGAAATCTTCCGGACTGTTTTTACGCTATTTTGTGGAAAAAATGGCCTGGTTCAAGGGGTTTACTTTCCGCAGGCGATTGAATATAAAGTTTGCTTCGGCGCACAACCGTTGTTGCGCCCCATGATGTTGACAGGAGGAAGCTATGTCACCGTTAAACGTGATGAAGTTCTAAACGATCAAACCGTCACCCCCTCGCTTGAAAACCTCGAAACACGCTGGTCTCAGCGTTGGCAGCTCGAAGGCACGTATGCCTTTGACCACAGCGCCCAACGCGACGCTGTATTCTCCATCGACACGCCGCCACCGACAGCCTCAGGTTCGTTGCACGTTGGCCATGTCTTCAGCTACACCCACACCGATATCATCGCCCGGTTCCAGCGGATGCGCGGCAAGGCTGTGTTCTACCCCATGGGTTGGGACGACAATGGCTTGCCGACCGAACGCAGGGTCGAGAATTTCTACGGCGTACGTTGCGACTCGTTGGCCGCTTACCAGCCTGGCTTCAAACCCTCCGAGTCAATTCCATTAAAACGGGCTGACTTTGCCGTCATCAGTCGACGCAACTTTATCGAGTTGTGCCATGAGCTGACGGCCATCGATGAGCAAGCGTTCCGTGCACTGTTCGTGCAACTGGGCTTGTCCGTTGATTGGAGTCTTTCATACGCCACCATTGATGAACGCTCCCAACGAGCCAGTCAGCGCGCGTTACTGCATAACTACCAGCGTGGCGAACTGTATAGCCAGGAGGCTCCGTGTCTCTGGGATGTGACGTTCCAGACGGCCGTAGCCCAGGCAGAGCTTGAGGAGCGCGAGGTTGCGGGTGCGTATCACGAACTCGGCTTCGACGCGGCTGATGGTGCCGAACTGAAGATTGCTACGACTCGACCTGAGTTGCTGATGGCATGCGTGGCGCTGGTGGCTCACCCGGACGACGCTCGTTATCAGGCGAGGTTCGGGCAGACCGTGCGTGCGCCGATTTTTGAACCTGGACGTTCCGCTGCTGGCCCACCCTTTGGGTGACCCCGGCAAGGGCACCGGGTTGGCGATGGTCTGCACCTTTGGCGATCTAACCGATGTGATTTGGGTGGCGGGAGTTGCAGCTGCCCACACGGTCAGTCCTGGGAAAGGACGGGCGCCTGTTACTTGAGACGCCCTCCTGGTTGACGACTCCGCGCAGCCACAGGCCTACGCAGGCCTGGCCGGCCGTACCCTGTCCCAGGTTCGTACGCAGCTCGTTTCGATGTTGCGTGACTGCGGCGCCATGCGAGATGAACCACGACCGATTAACCACGCGGTAAGGTTCTTCGAGAAAGGCGACCGGCCTTTGGAAATTCTCGCGACGCGGCAATGGTACTTGCGCAATGGCGGACGCGACGCGAACCTGAGGGACGTGTTGCTCGACGCTGGCCAGGCGTTGGACTGGCATCCGCCGCACATGCTCAGGCGTTACGAGCATTGGGTAGGGGGGTTGAATGGAGACTGGCTAATCAGTCGCCAACGTACGTTCGGCGTGCCGATTCCGTTCTGGTATCGCCTGGACGCACAAGGCGAAGCCGAGCATGGCGCTCCGATTATCGCCAGTGAGGCAAGCCTGCCTGTTGATCCGGGCCTGGATACGCCACCGGGCTATCGATCCGAACAACGTGGTCAACCCAACGGGTTTATCGGTGAACAAGACATCATGGACACCTGGGCCACCAGTTCCCTGACGCCTCAGATTGCCGGCGGCTGGGGAGGACGATGGGTTGTTTGCCAAAATATACCCGATGGACCTCAGGCCCCAAGGTCACGACATAATCCGAACCTGGCTGTTTCTCGACACTGGTACGCAGCCATTTTGAACACGGTTGCGCGCCATGGCGCAACGTCGCGCTTTCCGGGTGGATCCTTGATCCTGATCGCAAGAAAATGTCCAAGTCCAAGGGGAATGTGGTCACCCCTCAAGCCTTGCTCGACCAGTATGGAAGTGACGGCGTGCGCTATTGGGCGGCCTCGGCGCGGCTCGGCAGTGACACAGCCTTTGAAGAGCAGCAGATGAAAATCGGCCGCCGCCTGGCCGTCAAGCTGTTCAATCTTTCGAGGTTGGTTCAAGGCTTTGCGAAGGATGACACCGGGGATATCGACCAACCGCTGGATCAAGCCATGCTTGAACGTTTGGGTGGCGTAGTCCAGGACGCTACCGTCGCGCTGGAGGCCTATGACTACAGCGGGGCGTTGTCGCGTATCGAAGGATTCTTCTGGTGGTTTTGCGATGACTACGTCGAATTGGTCAAGCGTCGTGCCTATCGACCCGACGGCTACTCGGCGCGTAATGCATTGGCACATGCGCTGAGCGTGCAGCAGCGACTGTTTGCGCCATTTCTGCCCTTTGTGTGTGAGGAGGTCTGGCAATCCTGGAATTGCGGCTCAGTGCACAAGGCGCCCTGGCCGCAAGGAGGCGCTTGCCCTGACGCGGCTGTTGAACAGTTATTGATGAGCCTGAGCAGCGTGCTGTCTGCGATTCGCAAAGCAAAGTCTGACGCCAGCCAGTCCATGAAGGCTCCGGTAGCACGTGTTGAGCTGGTCGACAGCGCCGCGCAGCTTGAATTGATAAAAGGCGTCAGCCAAGACCTGATAGAGGCGGGGCAGGTCGAGGCCTTGGTGTTTATAGAGGGCGCGGAGCGGCAGGTCGATGTCTGGCTGACGTAACGTGGAGTGGTGCCGACCGCCTCAGTGACACCCACTGGGGCGGGCCGGACCACGCATCAGCCTGCGCCAATCGAGCCACATCGGGACAATTGAGCGTATGAGCAGAAGCAAATAGGAATAGGCAAGCCTCATAGATGATCCGGCATAGGTCGCCAGCGGTTGCTTGGCTACCATTAGCACTCAGTAACCGAGAGGAATCTCCATGAGCACTCGCAAAACCCTGTTCATCACCGGCATCAGCAGCGGCTTTGGCAAGGCCCTCGCGACCGAGGCACTGGCTGCAGGCCACCGTGTCATTGGTACCGTTCGCAACGAAGCCGCGCTGCAAACGTTCGAGGCATTATCAGCGGAGCGTGCTCATGGCGTGATCCTGGATGTCACCGACTTTGAGCGGATTCGACAGCGTCGTTGCCGAGATCGAGACCCGCTACGGCCGGTGGATGTCCTGGTGAACAACGCAGGTTACGGCCATGAGGGCATTTTCGAAGAGTCGCCGCTGGAAGAAATGCGTCGTCAGTTCGACGTCAACGTGTTCGGCGCCGTTGCCGTGACCAAGGTTTGTGCCGTACTTCCGCCAGCGCCGCAGCGGGCACATCATCAACATCACGTCCATGGGCGGCACCATCACGATGCCGGGTATCGCCTACTACTGCGCCAGCAAGTTCGCGCTGGAAGGCATCTCCGACACCCTGAGCAAAGAACTCAAGCCATTCAACATTTTTGTCACCGCCGTGGCGCCAGGCTCATTTCGCACCGATTGGGCCGGCCGCTCGATGCAGCGTACGCCCCGCAGCATTTGCCGACTACGATGCCAGCTTTGATCCGGTACGCCAGGCGCGTGAAGCGAAAAACGGCCACCAACTGGGAGACCCGCAAAAAGCCGCGCAAGCCATGCTGCAGTTGATCGCCAGCGACAACCCACCGGCCCACCTGCTGCTCGGCAGCGATGCCATAGGCTTTGTGCGCGAAAAAGCTGACGCAATCCCTGCGAGACATCGACCAATGGGAAGCACTGACACGCTCTACGGATGGTCACGCTTCGTGAAACCGCAAGAGGGGCCTATGAATCATTTTGCCGCGCGAACGCCGGCGCATGGTCCAACTGATGGAGCAGTTGGCCCCCTGGAGGGCTACAACCTGAGCGCACTGAAAGACATACGCTTTCTGCGCTCCAATCGCCCGCTGACCCGCACGCCAGTGCTCTACGAGCCTGGCATCGTCATCCTGTGCCAGGGGCGCAAGCTCGGCTATCTGGGCGACGAGGTCTACCTTTACGACGCCCAGCACTACCTGGTGGTGTCTGTGCCAGTGCCTTTCACCATGGAAACCGACGCCAGCGAAGAGGAACCGATGCTGGCGGTATACATGCGCCTGGATTTCAAACTCGCTGGCGAACTGATCCTGGAAATTGACGAAAAATCCGGTCCGACCCACGAACGTCCCAAAGGCATGTATTCCTCGCCGATGGACGAGATGTTGCGCGAGTCCACACTGCGCTTTCTCGAAGCGATGAGCCATCCGGTCGATGGCCCGATCCTCGGCCCCTCGCTGGTGCGCGAGATTTACTACCGGATCATCGCAGGTGAACAAGGAGGGTCCATGCGGGCGGCCCTTGGCAAGCAAGGCCATTTCGCAAAGGTGACCCGCGCCATTCGCAAGATACACAGCTGTTACCAGGAGCGGCTGGACGTCGAGTGCCTGGCCCAGGAGGCGAGTATGAGCGTACCCAGCTTTCATCTGCACTTTCGAACAGTCCCCCGACTCCTCACCCATGCAGTACCTGAAAATCGACCGCGTCTGCACCAGGCAAGGTTATTGATGCTCCGCGACGACATGTCGGCCTCATCTGCGGCTTTTAACGTGGGCTATGAAAGCGCATCGCAGTTCAGCCGAGAGTTCAAGCGCTACTTCGGCCGCACACCCCATGCTGAAGTCGAATGGATGAAAGCAACCTATTCGCTGCCAGCGCCGGCGCAGCCTTCTGTCTATGTGTCTTCGCACTGACCTGACAGCCAGAGCGCTGGCCCGTATCTGATTTTTCTGCATATGCCAATTTGACAGGCTGCTGTTATTTTTTATTCTTTCCTAACCTATGCTCCCTCATGCAAAGTCCGCCTCCAGCGATGGCTTTCCATTGCTCATCAACCGCCAGGCTGAATGGCCTTTATTCGCATGGAGCATGCAATGGGTGTGAATCAGAACCCACATTTCGGTCTGATTGGGCAGATGTTCAAAAGTGACTACAGTTGGCTTTGCACGCGGGTAAGCCGGGCGATGGGTTGCGCCCATGGGGCTCAGGACATTGCATCGGAGACCTTCCTGCGGGTACTGGCATTGCCCGACCCTTGCGCAAATCCGCGAGCCGCGGGCGTTGCTGACCACCATCTCGCGGCGCCTGATGTATGAGGGCTGGCGTCGCCAGGACCTGGAACGTGCCTACCTGGAAGCATTGGCCCAGGCGCCGATGATGGTGCACCCGTCGCCCGAGGAGCGTTTGCTGTTGATCGAGACGCTGCTGGAAGTCGACCGCTTGCCTCGACGGTTTGTCGGCCAAGGCCAAGGCGGCGTTTTTGTATCACCAGCTGGACGGTTTGACCTATGCGCAGATTGCCGAGCGCCTGCAGGTCTCGGTCAGCCGGGTTCAGCAATACATGGCCGATGCGTTCAAGCGCTGCTACCCTGGCGATGACACAGCCATGAGCCACAGCGCGCCGGATGAGGCGATCATCGACGAGGCGGCGCAGTGGATGGCGTTGCTTGCAATCCGGGCACGCCAGTGCTCAGGAGCACCAGGCGTTCCGTCGCTGGAGTGAGGGCGACCCACGGCGTGCCGAAATCTTCAACATGATGGGCGGCGTTCCGGCCGTGCTGAAACAATGACGAACTGCGCCGCATGCCCCGCGACAGCCTGTTGCACACCCTCAACGCACCGTCGGGCCGCCGGCGCTTCTTGCGCAATACCTGGCGCTGGTTGGCGTTGTGTCGTTTGGAAGTCTGATCACGCGGCTGTCCGACAGCTGGTTGCCGTTGGGCGCTTTGCGCACCGGTACGGGCGAGCGCCTGAACCTCACGCTGGAGGATGGCAGTGCATTGACCCTGGATGCGCGCAGCAAGGTGCTGACGCATTTCGATGCTCGGCAACGGCTGTTGCAGTTGCTCGACGGCAAGCTGTTGGTCGACGTTTTCAAGGACAGTCTCAGACCGTTTATCGTCGAGACCGAACACGGCCGCATGCGCGCCTTGGGTACGCGGTTTCTGGTACAGCAGGGCGAGGATCGAACCCAAATCACGATGCTGCATTCCCAAGTGGAAATCACCACGCGCGACGGCGCTGTGCAGGTGATCAGTGCCGGCCAGAAAGCCACGTTCAATGCCCACGGCATCCTCGACCCTGGAAACCGCCAGCGGCGGCGAGGCCTCGTGGACCCAAGGCTTGCTGGAAGTGCGTGACCGCTCATTGGGTGAAGTGGTGCAAGCCCTGCGTGACTACCGGCGCGGCATCATCCGCGTCAAGCCCCGAAGGCGGCGAGCCTGAGGCTGAGCGGGATTTTCCCGCTGGACGACAGCCAGGGCGCCCTGCAATTACTGGCAAATCCTTGCCGGTGCAGATCGATTATCACAGCCCTTATTGGGTCAGTATCGAGCGCCGATAAAAATATATTTTCCCAGCCCTATAAAACCCCCGCCACTGTTGCAGCAACCCAATACAGGCCAGGGTGTATCTGCCTGGGAGTGTTGTTTCGGGCCGTTATAAACCCATGCTTTTTTAGCCTAACGGCTGCCTATAAAAAACCCCGATCTGTTGTTCAACCCATCAACGGCATATCAATGATGGGAACCTCAACCATGCAACTCAAACCTCTCAGTCGCGCATCTCTGGCGGCACTGTCTCTGACGATTGGCCTGACTTTGACGGGACATGGCACGGCGGTGCTGGCACAGCCGCTGTCTGCGATATCGACCGCCCAGACTTTTTGATTTTGATATCGCCAGCGGCCCCCTCGACCAAGCGCTGTTGACCCTGTCGCGCAGCAGCGGGCAGATCATTTCCTTCCAGCAAGACCTTGTGCAAGGCCTGACCAGCGCGCCGGTGCGGGGCACCTTCACCACCGAGCAAGCGCTGCGACAGGCACTGCGCGGTGCAGCCCTCGACGCCGTGCCCAGTGGCGACGGCGGTTGGACCCTGCGCCGGGCGGCCAAGCCACCTGCAGCGGCGGTCAAGGCGGCGCCCACGGCGGCGAAAGTCCCGGGCGATGTAGCGTTGGAAAAGGTCGTGGTCACGGGGTCACGCATTGCCCGTGCCCAGGTTGAAGGGCCGTCCGCCGGTCACGGTCATCACCGCTGACGAAGTCACCCGCAGGGGCTACAAAAACGTCTACGATGCCATTTCGCTTCGCAAACCCAGAACACCGGCATGACCCAGGGCGAAGACTACGGCAACACCTTCCAGCCGGCCGCCAGTGCCCTCAACCTGCGAGGGCTGGGGCCGAACCACACACTGGT
>RCNN01000442.1:0-14414 GCA_003667245.1 Heterostelium multicystogenum
CCTGCGCTGGAACTGCAGCTTTGTTCGCCCTCGAGATCCTCCCGGCATAAGGTGCCTTAAATCGGCACATTAAGCCCTTAAACAAGGATTATATGTGCCATTTTTTTGGATCACTACGCAGCATTTCATTCGGTGGGAAAGCCGCAAGGCTTTGTGATGAAGCTAATCGCCACTAAAACGCACATACCAGCCCAACAGCGGGATTGACCAAAATTTCTCTAGAGCAAGTGCTGCTGCTACAGGGCCTGCAGCCTGGGCGATCAGCATGGGACGAGCCAGCAGCCGCCCATGCGTGTTCCGTAGCCATCAGCGCCCGAATAGAGCCAAGGGTAAATGTCCGCGAGCAATGGTCAGAATTCCATTACCTGCTCCGTAAAGCGCCAGGGCTACGAAAAGGCTAGCCACGGGATGGCCGGTAAAAGTAGGGCAATACCCACCCCGCACAGCAGGATGGCGATACGAGCCGACCAGGTAGGGTGCAGGTTTCTCCCAATCGAAAACTCAGCAAGGCGTGCCACGACTTGAGATGGCCCAATCATCATTCCTATGGCTAATGCTGTTGAGGTTGCGATGCCAAGCAGTTTCAGCACATCAAGCAGGTGGACTGAAACGGAAGAAATCACCAGGGATTGGAATGTCAGTAGCGCTGCCAGCAGGATGTATATGCGATTGGTTAATTTGCTGGCAGTTGCAGTGGACTGGATACTTGCAAGAGGTGCAGATTTCATCTGGGGGCCTTTCTCGCTGGGAATTGCCAGAAGATGGATTGGTAGACCAACTACTAGATGCATTGCGGCTAAGGCAAAGCAGCTGTACCGCCAACCGATTCTGGTGCTCCAGGCCTGCGATCAGTGGCCAGCCTAAGGTGCTGGCAAACCCACCTAGCAAGGTTAGACCAGTCATCGAGGCTCGTGCATGGTCGCCAAGTAGTCGTCCGAGTGTCGAAAACGCTGCGTCATAAAGACCAGCAGCCATGCCCGCGCCGATCAGCGTCCATGCTAGGTAATAAACGGCTAAGTTACTGGCTAAGCCCATCAACAGCATACCCATCGCCAAAAATAACGAGCTAGCTGCCAACACGGGGCGTCCCCCACTTCGGTCGATCCATCGTCCCACCATGGGCGAGCAAGCTCCTGCGACCAGCAGTCCCCAAGACTGCGGATTTCGGAGCACCGTGACCGGCCGTTTCGGTTGATCGTGACCGCTCATTTCGCTAACGCGTGACCGCTCATTTCGGTAGCAACGTGACCGATTCTCCGCCTGTTCCGAAACAGGTGGTCACGGCTTACCGAAATCGCCGGTCACGACTTAGCGAAAGCCTTCCCCTTCGTTGCGCATGACCTGATGCGCCGCCATCCTCGACCGATTTCGGGAGAGGAAGATGGCGGCGCCGCGAGTAGCCATGCGAAACATCAAAGAATGTCTGCGCCTCAAGTTTGAGGCCGGCTTGTCCCACGAGAAGATTGCCCGTGCCTTGCAGCTGTCCAAGGGCGTGGTTAGCAAGTACATCGCGGCGGCGCGGGTGGCCGGGCTGGACTGGCCGGCGCTGGTGGCCATGGACGAGGCCGCGCTGGCGGCCGCCTTGTTTGCACCGACGTCGACGAACAAGCCGCGCGGTGAGCGAGTGCTGCCCGATGTGCTGAGCATCCACCGCGAGTTGCGACGCAAGGGCGTGACCTTGCAGCTGCTGTGGGAGGAATATCTCGCCGCGCATGCGGGCCAGCCGACCTACCGCTACACCCAGTTCGTCGAGCACTACCGGCGCTACGCCCAGACGCTCAAACGTTCGATGCGTCAGCTGCACCGTGCGGGCGAGAAGCTATTCATCGACTATGCCGGGCCGACGCTGCCGGTGGTCGACCCGGCCACCGGCGAAGTGCGCCGGGCGCACATCTTCGTCGCCGCCCTGGGCGCCTCGAATTACACCTATGCCTGCGCGACGCCAGGCGAAACCCAGGTGGACTGGCTGACCTCGCTGGGCCAGGCTCTGACCTACTTTGGCGGCGTGCCGGAAATGGTTGTGCCGGACAATCCGCGCGCCCTGGTCGCCCAGCCGGATCGCTACGAGCCGGGCCTGAACCGGGCCACGCTGGAGTGCGCGCGTCATTACCAGACGGTGATCCTGCCGGCACGGCCACGCAAGCCTCAGGACAAGGCCAAGGCCGAGGTGGCGGTGCAGGTGGTCGAGCGCTGGATCATGGCGCGGCTGCGCCATCGGCAGTTCTTCAGCCTGCATGCGCTTAACCAGGCCATCGCCGAGCTGCTGGAGGATCTGAATCGGCGCCCGTTCAAGCGGCTCGATGGCTGCCGGCGCGACTGGTTCGAGCGTCTGGATCGCCCGGCCTTGCGAGCGCTGCCGGTGCATCCCTACGAGGTCGCCACCTTCAAGCGCTGCAAGGTCAGCATCGACTACCACATCGAGGTCAATGGCAGCTTCTACAGCGTGCCCTCCGCCCTGGCCCGGCAGAACGTGGACGTGCGACTGACGGCACACACCCTGGAAGTGCTGCATGGCAACCGGCGGGTGGCCAGCCACCTGCTGCTGGGGCGACGCGGCGCTTACAGTACCCAGCGCGAACACATGCCCGCAGCGCACCAGGCGCATCGTGAGTGGACGCCGCAACGCCTGCTCGACTGGGGCGAGCGGATCGGCCCCTACACGCGCCAACTGATCGATCACCAACTGACCCACAAGCCGCACCCGGAGATGGGCTACCGCGCCTGCCTCGGCCTGCTCTCGCTGGCCCGGCGCTATGGCAATGCACGCCTGGAAGCCGCTGCCGAACGTGCCGTACACCTGCGCGCCTTCACCGGGCGCAGCGTGCGCAACCTGCTCCAGCAAGGCCTGGATCAACAGCCGCTGCCCCAGCGTGCCGCCGAAACGACCTTACCCGGCGACCACGAGAACGTCCGTGGCGCCGACTACTACCAACCCCCGCAACAGGAGCTGTTCGATGATGCCGCAACACACCCTGAATCAACTGCACCAGCTACGCCTGGACGGCATGGCCCGCGCCCTGGAAGAGCAATGGACGCTGCCGGCCAGCCACAGCCTGAGCTTCGATGAACGCCTCGGCCTACTGCTCGACCGCGAACTGGCCTGGCGTGACAACCAGCGCCTGGTACGGCTGCGCAAGAAGGCCAAGCTCAAGTACGCCAACGCCTGCCTGGAAGATCTCGACCGCCGCTCCGGACGCGCCCTGGACGAGCGTCTGATCGCCACCCTGGCCAGTGGCGACTGGATCCGCCAGCAGCACAACCTGCTGCTGACCGGCCCGACCGGTGCCGGCAAAACCTGGCTGGCCTGCGCCCTGGGCAACCAGGCCTGCCGCCAGGGCTATAGCACCCTGTACCTGCGCACCCCGCGCCTGCTGGAACAACTGCGCATCGCTCATGGCGACGGCAGCTTCGGCCGTACCCTGCAACAGCTGGCAAAGGTCGACGTCCTGGTGCTGGACGACTGGGCGCTAGCCCCGCTGGAGGAAGGAGCCCGGCATGACCTGCTGGAGGTGATCGACGACCGCGCTGGCAGCCGCTCCACCATCCTGACGAGCCAACTGCCCATCGAGCACTGGCACGGCTGGATCAACGACCCGACCCTGGCCGATGCCATCCTCGACCGCCTGGTGCACAACGCCTACCGACTGACGATGAAAGGCGAGTCGCTGCGCCGAAAAAAAGCCGAGGAACAAGCCGCATCGTGACCGATGCGATTACAATCCAGAACCCGCGCAACCGGGGTGGAAGCACCGGTCACGTATTAGCGAAACGCTCGGTCACGTTCACCGAAATCCGCACTCATTCCGAATTGGAAGGCTTAGAGTTGTCGATTGATGGCTATCAGGATGCGCATGAACGTGCGCATGCCAACGATATCCGCAAGCGCTTCCTAATCGCGAGGTCACTACGGGCCAGATCGTTATGTTCGGCCTGACTGGCGGTCTGATTCCTTGTCCGGCAGCCATTACCGTTCTGTTGCTATGTCTTCAGGTAAAAGAAGTCGCGCTGGGAGGCATGCTTGTCCTGTGTTTCAGCATAGGATTGGCTCTCACCTTGGTCACTGTAGGTGCTGCTGCGGCATTGGCGCTAAGCAGGCCTCCAACCGTTGGCCTTGGCTGGGCACCGTAGCTCGTCGAGCGCCGTACTTGTCCAGCGTGCTGATCATCGGTGTTGGTCTGTACGTGGGCTTCCATGGCTGGATCGGCCTGAACGCACACCCAGCTCACATTGCGTAAATCAGATAGGCTCTCGATCACTCGCAGCTTTTATTGCGGGCAAAAAAAAGCCCGCGATGGGGTGCGCGAGCCGTGAATTGTTTGAGGAGCTGACTTAATCGTACGCCGACGGATGTGAAAAAATTGTAAGACGTAGTCATGGAGACTTCTTGAGGCGTGCCAAACCTTGTTTGATGTGACCAGCGTTCTCAGCAATTGCGTAAAGCGCACTCCGGACACTGTCTCCGACATCTACGTGACCTTGAGTTTCAGCGTGCAGCGTCAACTCCATCAAGGCAGCCTCGAGGGCCAGTTGATTCAGGTACATCCTTTCCAGTACGTCTGACAGCGAGTATTCACTGGGCATTTATGTGGCCTCCTTAAAAAATTAACATCGCGAGTCATGGACTACGAGTAGACGCTTTCCTCACAGTCCCTACAGCTCATCATCATTGAACTAATCATCAGACGTACGCCCCTAAAGTCGTGCTGGTAGCCACTCGACCAGGGCTGTATGGAACTCCCCACTCACACGCGAAGGTCTGATGAATTATGAAGAGCGAACAAGTAGAAGGTGTAGCAGAAAAGCTGGCCGGCAAGGCGCAGAGCGCGGTCGGGAAACTGATTGGTGATTCGAAGATGGAAGCTGAAGGTGCGGGGCATCAAGCAGCTGGGCAGCTGACTAAAACCTACGGGGATACGCTGAATAGCGTATCCAAATTCGTCAAAGAAAAGCCAGTCGCGGCACTCGCGATAGGTGCTGCAGCGCTGATCCTGATAAATCGCATTTTTCGTCGTTGAGCCAAGATGAAGGGTTTCGCCAACTGGGCATTCCTTTCCATCGCACTGTTTCCCTGCACTCTCCCTAGCGCTGTCTGCTAGAAGGGTGCGAGGACGAAAGACATGGAGCGTCTTTTGCCTCCAGCATTCCTTGCTCAGCGTACATAGCGGCTAAAACAGACGGTTCAAGTGATTGAAAGCGAATGCATAAGCAGTAGGCGTAGTTGCTAATAGTCGCAACCGTCAAACAGGAGCCTCACCGTGGAACGCCCAACTTTCTTTCTTGATTTTGAAGCCTCTCGCATAGCTCCTGATAGCTATCCCATCGAAGTCGCTGTCGTGTCGTGTGAGGTCTCCTTCAGTTCGCTGATCAAGCCAGCCCGTTACTGGATGCACTGGTCGTATGATGCGCAAGACATGCACGGAATCTCTCAGGATCAGTTACGTCGGGAAGGTGATACCCCAGACGCTGTGGCGAGGAATATGAATAAGCTGTTTTCAGGGCAGATGCTTTGCAGCGACTCACCTCAAGACAGTTTTTGGTTCGATGTGCTTTTCGAGGCCGCAGATCTGATGCCCACCTTCGAGTTGAAGCCTTTGGAGGTATTTGTGGGCCGGAAGGCTGCTAGCGATATTTACCGCTTACTGCCTACAATCAAGCACCACCGAGCTTTAACCGACGCAACTGCTTTGATGAACGCCTGTCGTGCTTTTTTCGAAGCTTGAACTATCAAGGGGGTGGATATGGTGCGCGGACATTCGATGCATTCCTGGGATCTGATGCTGGAGCTGACACCTCACTCCGTATGGGGGTCTACTTTCTTATCTATCAATCTGGTTGGCAACGACGCGATTGGCGCGAGGAGAGGGGCAACGTCTACGATTGTCGAATCCTCAAAATGGAAGCTGTGATGGCTTGAGCATTGGCATCCAACGCTTCCATGGCCGAAATAGCATGACCCGCGACACTTCCGACGCCATTTTCTGAGAGCCACTTGGCTATTTCTTCAATTGCAGCACCCAGTGCGTGCTGGTTGTGAAGCAGCAATGTCAGAGAGTCAGCCGTGGCGATCTTGTAGTTCCAGTTATCAGACATGAAAGTCTTCCTTGAGAGTGATGCTCAGAGCCTAGTTCATCTCTTCGCAGGCACGAACGGCGCTGGGTAAGTTCGCCATCGTCCAATCATGTGTCCCGACGAGAGAGTATAATTGGGCTGCTCAGTCGATCCCTCGGCCATCGCTCCGGAGTAACGATCCCAGATGAAGCAAACGGTTTTGCGACTCCCCAAGAACGAAGTGGGCCGTGACTTTGTAGTCGGTGATATCCATTTCAAAACCATCGAACTCCACAAGGGGCTTCGTGCACTCGGGTTTGACAGTGCGATTGATCGGGTCATAGCTGTAGGCGATCTGATTGACCGCGGGCCTGGGATGCTGGATGGCCTAAAACTGCTCGGTGAACCTTGGTTCTTTTGTGTCCAGGGCAATCACGAACAGATGCTGATCAACGCTTACCGTGAGAACCCACAAGCACCTTACAGCTCCCATGGTGCGGGGTGGTGGTCAACGATCGCTGATGAATCGAAAGGAATGGTGATCGAAAGGCTGGAACGTCTTCCCACCGCCATAGAAATTCAGTCCGCACGTGGCTTGGTCGGTGTCGTTCACGCTGATGTGCCAACAGGGATTTATTGGCAAGAGTTCGTGGGGAGCCTAGACAACGCTCAGATCGAAGAGATCGCTCTGTGGGGCAGGGAACGGATCATCAAGCATTATCGTGACGGTGTTCCAGGCATCTGGAGAGTTTGCTCGGGACATACGTGGATTCCGAAACCGCTGAGACTGGGGAATTTTCTCGCGCTTGATTGCACGGGAGGAGGGGACGGCTCTTTGGCAATCTACTGTGTCCAAGAAGACATTATCTATGTTGATGGGCGTCCTGTGTCGCTTGATAGCGCAGAGAGCATTTCAGAGCAGCTGCAGGAACTCGAGAACATCATCAGTCAGCTTAAGACAGAAGTGAATGGCAACAGGTTGATTGAATCGCAGAGCCTTAGCCGAAAGGCTGAAGCGTTGGCCAAGCAGGCAAACTCATCGTGGATCACGATGAGAGATGAGGACGCCGAATCTGAGAAGCTCATTAATGCGTTGCACGGGCTTAGCTTACTTACTGGCGAGCGCAGAGGTGCCAAGCTTGATGAGCTGAAGGCAAGGTACAGAGGAACGCAGACGGAGCAGCTGCTTCAGCGGCTTTTCGGCGCCTGATTTACTGCTCTGGGCATCACAAAGTGGTTCTTCAGGATGCTCTCGTCACACAAACCGAAAATATATTTTCCCCGCCCCCTTGAAAGTAAAATTTCAAACCGGAGACCTTATATTTGAAAACAAACAAAAAGCGACGTTCTCCAAGAGTCTCCCGTTTTTTTGGCCTGCCTTGAGCTGTGGGGCAATCGACCCGATTGCCTTGTTGTTGCTCTATGGGCTTGCGCTCTTTCTGCTTTAGATCTTTTGGCCTCTGCTTTCGGTTTTTCTCTGCGTTGGAATGCATGATGGAGGGCGGCGAAGCCAGTGTTGTGTATGCTGATCGCACCTTTGCGACGTCAGTCGCGGCTACTTTTTGATTCCAAAAGACACCGAATTTTTTTTAAAAAACTGCCAAACTGCGGTCTCCAATGCGTAGGTAATGATCCCTCCGGCTTTGCAGAGCGCCCTAGTTCGCCGAAGTCTCAAAAACTTTGGCCCAGTCGCGACTCACGAGTTCAGAACAAGCATTGGGTGCTCCGCCAAAGCATTGTTGGCAAACACTCAACATTTCCACCTCAGTACGATACTGAATAGGGTTTCCGGATTCGTCGACCAAAAACGCCTTTGGCACCAATCAGCAATGCGTGCCCCGCACTACGTCATGGGCTGACACCGGATATAGAGACAGTCCGCAAACTCCATCCCCAGCAGCGACCTTAGCCAGTCTGTACGCAATCGATGGCATGGGGTAAAAACCTGCCGGCGCACAGAGCTCGCGATTGGTCTGCGGTTTGTTGCCAGCAGCAGCGCTCACCATCACCAAGCTTCCGTCCGTAAGCTCCTGCTTCGAGAGGTCTACATAGACGGGAATTCCATTTCTAATGAGGTTATCCATACCTTGCGCCCAACTGATGCAGTCTGGACGTCCGCCAGGAGTAACTGGGGCATGTACTACGCCCAAAATGGGATGATTGTTGTGAAGCAAACCTACTGAAATTGCTGATCCATCTAGTCCTTTGAGGAAATCACTGGTGCCGTCGTTCGGGTCAACAACCCAGCAGAAGGAGTTGCCGGAAAGTACGTGGCCGGTCTCTTCACCCCACCAATCGCATGGCAAAATTCTCAGCAATTCCTCACGAAGAAATACCTCGATTTCAACGTCGATTTCAGCTTTATCACCGTATCCCCTTCGGCCTCCCGGACGGACGCATTCGTCAGCCAATAAAATACCTGCCCGTTCCACAACCTTGATAACTTGGGGAAGAAACTGCTGCATTTGCGTGTTGATCATGGCGACCTAGCGAGCTAATGGATGGAGGAGTGTAGGGGGGATATTTTGTCCGTAAGCAAATAGACAAGGCTCCTACTCATCTTACAGAAGCTGCGAACCAAGCCATCGACTAAGGCGATCAGCTTGAACGCTTTCCAGCTTGTTGGTGGCTCCTTTGAGCATTCCGACCATGGCATCTAAATCATGATCGTCCGGAAACCACTCTGACAGCTCGACGTTGCAAAACTCTGAGCGGCCGAGCACCCACTTGAGAACCATATCTCCGGTCGCGCGGAAGTGGTCGGCCATATAGATCTGGTGATCGGTCTTCCCACCCCCTCCGCTCTAGTTCATCGGTGGTGTTCAAGATGCCCGTGTCACCAAAGCAAAATGCCGTGTCGGGTAGTGGATACCAGCAAGCGACACCTTCGCCTCACCGACCTCGCTGTTCCAATATGCTAGGTAGTGCCATCCACCCGAAGTGGCGTGAGGCCTCGGGAAATTTATGGCTGCCTTGCCGGTGATGAAGTGCTCGTAGGTAACCCTACTCAGGTCAAGATCGAAATTACGCATTACTCGACCTCTTGGATTTTCCAAAGGTGTGCCACAACACGCAGCCGTGTCTGCCGTCTGAATACGTGACAATGAAAAGCGTCTAATCAGCGAAACAGAATTCGACTTGCTGGGACTTCGTCACTGAGCGATGACTTGGGGGCTTTGGAGAGGGGCGTGGTGCTAGTAACTCATCACACGACGAAATCGCCAGGTTATTGAGAACGCCCTCATGGCCTAGGCTCGCCAGTTCCTCTTGGGTGCGACGCAGCAAAGCGTCGACGGACTCTCCCGACTCAGCGCAAAGAGTTATGGCTACCAGGGTCATAGGACTCACTCTGAGCGGCCCGCTCAAAGCCGTGATCATCTCGAGCGTGGGGCTTGACTGGGCGCGCTCTAGTTTCGAAACGTATGTTCGACTGCTGACTTCAGCGAGATTTCTCTGGGTCAATCCTTTGCCCGCGCGCATCGCTTTTAGCAAAGCAGCAAAAGCAATTTTGAGCGTCATAAACACGTTCCTAATCAGCCAGTCTTTTTGAGCGTGGTTGCGCTTTATGAGACATTTTAGCCATGTGGAGCCAATCACGGTATGTCGATTGGAGTGGCTTCGCTCACCAGACAAGGTTGGGGTTCCCGCGCCGCCTCTCTAGCCTCTCGCAGTCTTTGCTCAGCGTACATCGCCGAGTCATCCTCAGGCAGCGGGTAGCCGGCCGCTGAGAGTGCCTTTGCGCGTTCTTCGATCAGCACGCGCCCAGGATCTCGAGCGGACTGGTAAGCCCTCCCTTTTACCCGTTGAGTTTCATCCATTTGCGACTCCTCAGAGGCTGAGTAGAAACCAGAGCAAGTTTTACCAAGGATAGGCTAAGAGAAGTATCAAATTCTTCTGGGCCTTGACATCAAAAAATCAGCTGGGAGTGTGGTGGCAAGCGGAGCGCGCAGGCCGAGAGGCCGAGGCGCGAGGATAGACGCCCTTCGGGCCAAGACGCCGCCCTGGCAGATGGCTTGGTTTACGACAGCCATCCCCGGCAGGGGCGCGCACCAAAACTAACGTCAATCAATCGCCGATCCACTGCTGCATTCGGATCGTAAGACATAGCACTCCCAACGAGGCTTGATTGCAGCACCGGTACATACCAACATCAGGGTTTCAGCTTCCTAGTTTGGAGGACTTATGAGTCGTGATGACAAAGACACGGTGTACTGCAATGTTCAAATGCCGATAGCCAAAGGCAGGGAGCTTTCGCGGTTAGTAGCGGAGCTTAGAAAGTCAGGTGCTCATCCCGAGCTAGACTCAGTCTTTGAAGAAATACAGCACGAGCTGAGCTCGTCAATCGAGTTCGTGGAGGAGCAACTCTCCGGCGCTGGCGGATTTGGCCGGCGGTCACACTGAAATAGCTCAGCCACGAAGCCCGCGACCTTAAGAAGAGGTCTGGGTGTCCGCATTAAGGAGGAGAACCTAATGTCTAGCGGTGTTGTTGATCAGAATCTGCGTGAGCGAGAGAAGATCAGGAGGAAAGCATTGTGGGCGCTATCTGATCTTCTGCCAGGCGATCCCAAGGCCACTCCAGTCGTGTCTATGCTCGACGAAATCGCACGCCAGGATGAAGCCGACAGGTTGCTGAGAGATGTGGGCGAAACTAGAGGATCTTCGCGACCTTGTGGTTATCGAACCTCGCTCGAGCGGCCTCCAAATTGTTCGAGAAGAGAGCATTCCAGAACCGTGGCGGGAACGATTTCTACAAGCGAGTATCGGTTCGACTCGACTCGAAGCGGGGCCTTATCTTCACGACTTAGAGAAATTCATCAATCTTTGGACGCAGGAGAATAAGCACCTGGAGGCACACCGTTCAGGGATCGATAAATAGGTTTTTGAGCGCATGCTGGGTGAGCTCGCAACCTCAATCAAATCGTTGAAAATTTACCTATATGGAGCCCTAGGTGTCAGTGAATAACTCTCCTTCGGACACCTCCGCTCTGCCTTCAGAAGTCTTAGCTACGCAGGTTGACTCTCCCAGCTGCTTGACTCTTATGCACCGCTATCTCTTCACCAGATCTTTGTACAGTTCTCGTGCCGCCAAGATCTGATCTCTGAGTTCCTCAGGGTCAATCCTCATCCCGCCGCGAGGAGTTGTCTGCAAAGTTTTCAGACCGTTGGCTGCCTTGATGAAGGCTCGCTCCTCTGCCTGAACCCATTCAGGACGTTTGTCTTTCCAAAATGACCATGCCATTCGCTGAGCCTCGTTCCTGAGCGGATGAGGCTAGTATGTGGCAGCTGAAAGAAATGTCCAAGCTAGGTGGCGACCTTGGTCATAATGTAAGCGGAGCGCGCAGACCAGGAAGGTCGAAGGCATGAGGATGGACGCCCGCAGGGCCAAGACCCGTCGATAGACGAGGCTTGGTTTACGACAGCCATCCCCAGAGGGGCATGCCCGAAAAAATAAAAAGCTAGGTTATCCAACCGCACGCTGTTCGTTCGTACGAGGAGCTACACCCATGGCGTAAAGATCATAAGTCTTTCGCAACAGCACTTCGTCATCAGACGATACATGTGCGTGCGTAAAGACTGTCGACAAGAAACGCTTCCGTTCGCCATTGCCAACCTCAGACCAAACCCTCGGTTGCCCTTGAGCATCTGGGACTGCCAAGCGATCAAGAAGGTACTCCTCAAGGCTATGCAACCGCTGCAAGCCATCGATCAAGATATCGCTGCTCTCAGCCATTGCTCGCCCCGCAACCGAATCACACCACTCATTAGTGAGATAGCTTCCGAGATCCCCTCCAGACCACACAGAAACGATGAACCGAGCCTTTTGACCCAGATTCCAGACCACTGAGCGATGCCAAGACGGAACAGGAATGCCCATTACAAACTCCGCAGCCCAAGGGTACTTCTCGTGAGCAACAGATGGCTCGACCAAGTGTTTTTCCCAGCGAGAAACGAGGATATCAATCGGATATTGATTGGTGCTGGTTGCCAAAATTTGACGTGGCATTCTGAGGCTTGGATCTGAAATTTCGTCGTCCGCGTAGCGCTGAAATTTGGAAGTCATGAATGTCCTTGGAGGAGGGGAGTGTTAAAGGTGGACGAACCATTGGCGCGGATGAAATGACGCCGCCACTCATCAACGATTGAGATGATCAGTAAGTCACGCTCTGTTGAGATTTCGATCTGCTCTCCGTCGACCAGCGCTTGCGCATAGCCCTCAGCGAAGGCTGCAGCTCTGTCAAAGTCGGAAGGGGAGTCAGAGGACGCGATGTAGCTGACCAAGCGTTCCCACGCCCTGCTTTGACGATGACCCTGAACGGTCTCGGCAAACGGCACGGCGCCTTCCAAGGAGCGTGCAAATACGATCGTTTGTAGGTTCAAAACCGGTTTCTCTGGATGTCATAGATATGAAAAACGGTTCGTATTGAGAAACCTTGAGCCGTATAGGAAGTTTTTTGTGCCGACGCAAACAGGCGCTAACCGGACGCGAACGCGTGGACGTGCTAATGGCACTCAGATATTGTCGCAAGCGTGATTACGCGCTAGCCGCGTGACGACTCATGAAAGGGATAGACGCGATGATTTACCAATGCAACGGATGCAACAGGACTACCTTCGAGATCGCATGCCCGTGGTGCATGGGTTCTCAAGTTTCACCGTCATCAGAGCTCACGTTGTGCGACACCTCACGCCACTGGATCCTTCGTTTTATCCCGACTTTCAATACAGATCCAAAGGCTTGATTCAAGATTTCTTCGGGAAGAAGAAGGAGCAAGCCCAGCTCAACGATCTCCTGAATAACGTGTTGAGAAAGTACGCAGAGCTGAAGCAGCCATACTTCACGAACTTCATTCACACAACGCGCGAAAGCGCAGGTAGCAGCGATGACGCAGGCGTACCTGGGCCACGATTGGATGGTGTGTACAGCGAGAGGAGTTGTTTAGGGAAGTCTTGATTCGCAAAGGCTTTGACGAGCTTGAAGGGCTTCCATCTCTCTTGGACAAGCTGCTGCAGACCACAGCTTTCAACTCTGACTATATGGGGTTCTCCAGAGAGCTGACCCGCCACATTCGAACTGATCTTGCCGACACCTTACGTTCTTGGATTGAAGAGGCAGGAACGACCTTCAGGTCTGACTTGGCTTTGTTCTATTACTACCTGTGGGAAAATGACGTTGCGTTTCCCCAATGTGCAATTCAACCCTCAAGCGGCTTCGACATCTGGTGTGCCACTCCTCCCGATACAGGTTTTTCGTAATGGCCTGAGCCTTTGCGAGGAGATTTATTTCGATATTCTCGTCGAGCGGCTGGGATCTCAGCTGGAGCATTTCAATCCGAACCAGTTCATCACCATGTACCTAGTGGACGCTATGGACGGATTTCAGTTTGAAGCCTTCCTGGTTGAGATATTCCAAACCATTGGATACGACGTTAAAGAGACCAAGAAGACGGCTGACCAAGGCGCTGATCTTTTCGTCAGCCGCTTTGGCAAAAACATGGTGATCCAGGCAAAAACTACTCGGGCTCCGTAGGCAATGCGGCTGTGCAGCAAGCCATCTCCGCAAAAGCCTTTTATGGGTGCGACGAGGCCATGGTAGTCACGAACTCCTACTACACGAAATCAGCTAAAGAGCTGGCCAGCACAGCAGGCGTCCGGCTGATCGACCGGGACGGGCTTCAGAGCTATCTGGATGACTACAACCAGAAGCTCATCGAGGTTTTCCAGGCCGAGGAAGAAAGTGCCTAATCGTTGGCCGTTTGGTATTTGATGTTTCGTAGTGGACGCCTCGGTCGTATTGAAAGCACCGGGGCGACATGACACGGAGCTTACCAGCCTCACCAACTCATGGACGCAATCACGCCAATGGCGGCGTTTTTTAGACTTACACGCCGTCCTTCGTTGAATTCAAAATTTGTACTGCTTCGTCAACGCCAATAGGCAATCGTCTAGCTTTTCATACTACGCTCCACTGTCAGCTACCCAGAGAAGGGGGCATGAGGCAAGTTGAGTTCATACGGAGCATGTATGTCGAGTCTACGAGCAGAGTATCAGCGGTTTCTGGTTCACTCGGTAACCAGCAAATGTCTGACGATGTACGCCGGATGGCCAAGCTGGTTAGGTAATCACCTCCAAGAGGCATCTCGGAGGAAACTGGAGAAGGAAAAGATCAGTATGCGCATTACCAACGACGACTATTCACCTATTCAGCTTGTCAGTGAGCTCTCGACACGAGAAACCTGTAAATGGAATGGCCACGGAAGTTTCTTCGTTGAAGAAAAAGCTAAGCATGAATGGATTGTCGAAGCATGGACGGAAAAGCTCGACGAAAATTCTGAATCTCTTCCAACGATACGGAAACGCTAGCCGCG
>RCNN01000443.1:0-14449 GCA_003667245.1 Heterostelium multicystogenum
GTTCACCAATAAAACAAAACTTATTTGTTTATATAAAGTTTCACCAACACTTATTTTTAATTGTCGGAGTTCCAAGGACACCTAAGATAATCAACATTCAATGCAATTCACTGACACACCTATTGTTGTATATGTTTGTTTATATTTATAATCATCATTTTGTTTTTTTTTTGTTTTTTTTTATTTGCAATAACAACAATATTGTCTACAACACCATCATCAATATCAATACTAAACTCATCACCCCAAAATAAAAAAAACCACTGAATTTATAATAATAATTTATAATACTTTCATAAAATTATTTATATCTATATCTATAATTAGAGTTATATTATATTATATAAATATTTACAAAATTGGATTTGGGCTTTAAATCATTGGGGATCAAAATATAATCAACTCAAAAGTATTGTTTACATTAAATTTCATCTTTAGGACATTGGCCAAACTTTTTGGAATTCGATAATAATCAATCACAAGTATTTTATCCTCATCATTCATAAATTAGTTTTGCCATATTCTTAAAAGGCTTTTCAATTCAATTATCTACCAACTATTGTAGTTATCTTGGTGTTATAAAAACAATCATATCTGCCATTCAAAGCATTAACAAATCTATAGATCCGTTATTTGTTTGTCTATAATCAATTTACATCCGAATAAATCTTCTTTCATTGGACTAAATAAACCATAACATCTCATTTTGTTTTATTTTTTGTAAGGTGACCAGCAGCTTCCAACTTGGAAATAATACTGATTCACCAACAAAGCAAACATGTAAAATAGTTATATCAAATGTTCAATAAAGTAGCATTTGGTTTTGTAAGTCTCAATAAGTAAATTTGTTTGGACGAAATACAACAACATTAGATCTTTTTAATTAATGTTGCAATAAAACAAGCTCGAGATGATGTAACTATTCACTACAATAATTTCCATATATTTGCATATGATTACCATCCAATACCCCCTTTCCCAATTAACAACAACAACAAGTATTTTTCACATTACACTTTCGAAAACTGTAATACAATCTCAGCATAGATCAGTCAATCAATCTTTATATATATTTTTGACTCATTAATTATTTACTCACAGAATTTGAATCCCACATACAATCAAATATTTTATTTTATAAATAGATCCCAAACCACTTTTATATATATATATTATTCCATTCATATACATCAGTCAAAAAGATAAAATTAGTGTTGGTATATTTTTTTGTTGTTAGCCTGAAATATGAAATATGCTGGGGGTATATCATTAGTTGTTCCACCAGCAACAAACACACACTTCTTTAATATATGGAACCATCACATTGCTGGCTCCAGCTCATTCATTTCATCTCAAATCATCAGCACTTTCAGCACCCAACAACAAGTGGGGGTGGTTTTGCTCCTATTCATTATATAGATTCGTTTACTTAAAAAGGGTCTTCTTTAACTGAATTTGAATGTGTTGGCATCAATTTAACCAATTTAATCCCCCACCTGCATCACACAAACTCATATTAATCAGTCATTCTGATGATGGTGTTCTTGTTTATAGATATATTATTATATTTTAATGATGAGTTGCCTGTTGTTGTTGTTTGATTTTGTTAAAGATGTTTGTTTTTGGTTAATTTTTTGATGTGTATTCTGAAAGTTTTACTGGTCGCTACAAGAAGATAAACTCAAATTCGGTGTATTTCCATCAAATGTCAATCAACACAAGCTGAATAGCGAAATATTAAGCGCACCCTGAACTAAAAATTATAAATTGGCACATACCTTCAACTATGGGGTGGTATTTATATTTATCACTTAGTATATGTATAATAATATTATTGTTTGTTGTTGTTGTTGTTGTTGTTGTGGCAACTACAACATCATGATTTTTTAACATAATATGATAATAGAGTAGTAGTAGTTGTAGTGGAATAAAATGGTTTATTCTAATGATTAAATTTTATTTTTATTTCACCTCTATTGTGCTGTTATTGTTATTGTTGTTGTTGGTTGTTGATGATTTACTTTACGCTTACTAGGTGTATATTGGTTGGTTGTTGGTACCCTTTTTCATCTAACAAATTGGTATTTCTTCACCAACAACTAATTAACCTTAAAAATATATTTTTTCTTATCTAATCTTTCCAGCTGTTTCCTTCTGAAATCTCCTCTTTTCTATATTAATATTTCTTTATCAGATTTTAAGATCATACATATAATAATAATACCACTAGTAGTATTGGTCTAGAAATAGAAGGAAGAATTTATCTGTAGTAACAGCATCAATAGTAGTAGAACACTCAAACTACAATCAACACAACAACAGCAACAATAGTAGCGAAGTCAGTAACAATATCAAGTTTACAGAATTCCTTCTATTAGTTTTTTTTTCATTTGAAGTTTATTGTTTTTATTTTCAAAATCAAATCAATTAATCAATCAATCAAAAATCAATCAACAATAACAACAAACAACAGTAACTACAATAACACCATCATAATAATAAGAGCAATTTGTTTATTTTACAAATTGCATCAAATTAAATCCATTGTATATATTTATTTAATCATAATTTTTTAATATTTATAAACTTTTATTTAATAATAATCATAGATTAGAGTTCCTTCACAACAATACCTTGTCTGTCTCTTTCGAACCAGACCAGATTCGACACAAATCCAATCAACCACCACCACCACCAGCACCACTGCCTCTATCTCAAATAATCTATACCTCTCCCTATTTATTAACTCCTTACCAAATAATAATTCTAATTGGATTTTTTTTTTCCAATTCCAAAATATTCCAGTTTGACACAAGATTTCATAATATCCAGTTTCCCATTTCCATTTATTTAAAACAACCGAATACACATGCAAAAACTATCACCAGGTAAATATTAATAACCATCAGATCATAATTCATTATGTACTCATCTTCTGACTCATATATTTCTTTTTGAATAACTACCTATTATTTTTCATTTAGCAAATGAATAATGTTGAGCAACATCCATATTATTATATGCAGCAGGGCCAAGACCAGAACCCAAATGGACAACCCGATCATATTATAAAGAAAGAAGATGATATCTCAGATCAAGCCGCCTCATACTCTGCACACCACAATGGTGGCTCGAACACCTTGGCAGATCTTTCGGATCTCACCGATAAATCAGTGATATTGAAGCATGAGAATATTTTACATGACAAGGACTCGGGTGGAGTCAAGATGGAGGCTCAGGACCCCTCGATATTTACAACAACTTGGTTATCAACAACAACATATGGCCAGTCTTTTACACTCTTCATCATCACCACTCAATACACCTACCACATCGACTACTTCTACTGGTGCTTTACACAAACATAGGTCCGTCAGGTACATCACCTCAACAACAATCACAGCCAGTCGTCTATGAAATTCCAGATATTCTCTTGACACCAGGCACAAGACCGCCATATATTCAAGATCTCACCGATTCGATCCTGTCCAACATTCTTGGTAAGGCACATAAAGATGAACCACTCTCACAAGTCTACACCAATATATCGTCTGTTTGCCGACAGTGGAACAGACTTTCTGTAGAACGTATTACCAACTACTGTTATCATTTGCCAGCCGACAAGAAGATTACCAATCTCTTCCTCAACATTGCACACAACAAATTCCCCAATTTACACACCCTCCAATTCAAAGTGTTGACACCAACACTCTTTGATGTCACCAGTTTTGTAAAGATGATTCTCGTCGATAACAAACTTATTACAACACTGGAGCTCTCACAGAATGGAATTGGTAACAAAGCTGCCAACTGCATTGGATCATGTCTCGTCAACAACACCACAATTACACATCTCAACCTCAGCTTCAACTCGATCGGTAATGAAGGAGCCGAAGAAATTTCAAAAGCTCTTGCCACCAACAAAACATTGACAAACTTGGATCTCTCTCAAAACTGTATCGGTCTTAAAGGATCAAAGGCTCTTGGAAACGCCATCCAAGCAACAAAAACACTCCAAATCCTTAACCTTTCCAAGAATCGTTTCGGTACAAAGGGTATCGATGTGATTGCCGAATCCATAGGCAAGAACACCTGTTTGTTGAATATCGATTTTTCAAGGAACGAAATTTCTGAGAAGAACGCCAAGATCATTGGTGATGTCATCAAGAATCACCCCACTCTCCAATCACTCAATTTCTGCGACACTTCGCTCAAGTCTGATTCAATGAAGTACATCTCTGAAGGTATCCAAGCAAGCCAGACACTTAATTCAATCGATCTCTCTAGAAACGAATTTGGATACAAGGGTAGCAAGAGTTTGGCAGTGGCACTTCAACACAGCAATTCTTTGGCATTCCTTGATCTCTGTGGAAATGACATTGGTGACAAAGGAGCCATTCCTATTGCCGAGGCATTGGCTGACAATAAATCGCTTACAAATCTCTCACTTGCATTTAACAATATCGGTACACAGGGTGCACAACAGCTAGGTGCAGCACTCAAAGTTAACAACTCGCTCACATCTCTGGATATCTCAATCAATGCCGAAATTGGTCCAATTGGTGCCACATCTATCAGTGAGGGACTCTGCTACAATAAGCGTCTGACGCAAGTATCTTTCTGTACCAATGGTTTTGGACCACACGGTGCCAAGTCATTGGCAGAAGCATTGCGTTTCAACAATACCCTCACAAAGATTGAGTTGCGTGGTAATGAGATTGGCGATGACGGTTGTCGCTACATTTGTGAATCACTCAAGGGAAATGTTTCCCTAACCGAACTCAATCTCTCAGCCAACGGTATCAGCAATGAGGGAGCCCGTGCAGTTTGTGAAGCTCTCTGGTACAATCGTACTCTCCAGCAAATTGTATTGACACACAATACCATCAATCAACAAGGAGTCCAATCTATGAAAGAAACCCTCGAACAAGTTTTTGTCGTTTCTTTTGACTCGTACATTTACCCACCAAACTCTCAGACCATTTTATCAAATCTCTATATTACCAGACCGAATCATATCATTTGCAAACTCACCATATAATCAATTACCAACTATTCCAATTTCAATTTATAGTGCATCTCAACTCAAGTGACATATTCCAACTCTTTCACAAAGTCAAAACAATAACATCCGCAACTCCAAATTCCACTCCACACACTCCAACTACTTTCTAGATTTACAAATTGACCAAATTCATGAAACAATTCCTCAATCGCATTTGTTAGAATTACTTCGTTGTGCTTGGCCATTCACCAAATTAAATGTAGCGATAAAATTTATGTAATAGTAGCAGATTCGAATCCATTTTTTCTTAAAAAAAAACTATTACCAACTTTAACAGTAAACAATACAACATCAATAGGTACTTTAGATCACATAGAAGCAGATAACAAGTGTACACATCAATCATCAGTTCATTTGGAATCAAAATTGTTGTTATTATATATATGGATAATTTTATATTTAATTGTAAAGAAAAAAATTAACAAGGAATTCCAAAAACAACTTATCAACTAGAAAAGTAATATTCAACCTCAATCAATAATAATAATAATAATAAATAACAACAATAATAATTAATAGAAATCCAAAAAGAAAAAAAAAACCAATAATTCACATATATAAGTTTATTGTAAAAGAGAGCCAATAAAATATTTATTTATTTCTCTAAAAAACAACAAAATTAATAGATATTACATTATATTTACATACAAATGGATATTTAAAAAATGGATAAAACAACTTTTAGCCTGTTGGATTTGTTGGCATTGGGACATCATAAAATTAATATCAGTTGCTCCATTAATTTCACTCAAAGGAGTTAATAATTGTTGATTAAAAAAAACCAAAACAGAACTATTGTTTATTGTTGATTGTTAGACAGTGAGTTCAATAAGAGTTAAATATGGAGGTTGACTTATTTTTTTGATATTATATACATGAAATCCACTATCTCTAAATAGAAAGTCCCATTCCAACTTTGATCGTTTCTCGACTGAGATGATTGACCACATGACCATCTTGTGTATGGAATGAGTCATTGAATTCGTAGAGCTATTAAAGTCGTCGATATTACCATCACATATTTGATCATCTAAAATCGATTCAATTACAATGAGCGAAGGTGATTTTCCAGTAATTGATTTCTCTTTTCGCATAACTGTCGATATTGATTGTAATATTTTCATACAGTCCTGTCGGCTCCATACACTCAATATCTCAGTAAGTATATATGCATTTGCCTTTGGAATGGAACGAGGCTGAAACATATCACCTGTTTTAAAAGTAATTCGATTGGAATCTATTTGCTTTTCTTATGGGGGTCATTGATTGCTATCTCTAGTCCATGTTTGATTGTTTCCTCCATCTCTAGAATGACCATCTTGGTTAAAGGATGGTCCTTTAGAATTTGAAAGCCAAGATATCCAAATCCTCCTCCAATTTCCACGATCTCATTGAATTTGGAAAAGTTGAAATTCCTTGTTATTTGACTATATATTTTAAGTAACTCTGATTTCTGAGTCATCGCGCTATCAAATATCTTCTTGAGGAAAGTGTCTTTCTCGTCGATAAAATTGAAAAAATTGGCATTTTGATTGTGGGTAGGATGTCGTGTGTCTATACAGTCTTTGGCGGATCCCCAAGCCTTGGAAATGGAAGGATGTTGAAACAAACCATAGATACAATCTTTGTTGTCGTTATAAAAGATTGAGTCCTGTCCATTTGGAAGATTGTTATTGATTTCATACTTTTGGTCATCTTCGTTGAAAAAAAGTATCCTTCATTTGTAAGTTTAGTTAGCAGTGATAAGAGGTGTCTATGATTTGTGGATGTTAAGTGTACCAACTCATCGATGGTTTTGGATCCAGCTTTTAGTGTTTCAATCAGTTTGAGTATAAAGACAACTGTTAAACACTGGAACACAATGAAATCATGTGATATTCTGTAGATTTTAACCTGTGAGACAATACTGTCCCAATAGTTGGTAATGGAAAATAAGCATTGTAAAATATAGTTTGCAATGATCGGGGGGAGAGGCTCCCTTGAAGATATCTTTTTCTTTAATATTCCAATATAAATAAAAATAAATATAGAAAGTATTATGATGCTTGGAAGTCCTACCAACAAAGAGGATGCCAGTAATGAAGAAAAAATGGAATCCATTATTCCACAAACCAGCAAACTCTAAGAAATGGCGTTAATTAATATATTGTTTATTTATTTATATAGGTGTGTTTTTTATCAATTTTATTCAGCAACAAAATAGGTTTTAGTTAATTACACTTATATAAATATATATAGATAATAATAATAATGAATATTTAGAATAAAATAGGAATATATGAATATTGATTTGTAATAGTTATAGAATGATATATAAAAAAAATAATTATACCTAAATAAAATAATTGTTTGATTTTTATCCAACTTAACTTATAAGTTAAGTTGTAATATATTTCATGTTATGTTTATAATATATATATATTAAAATAGGATTATAGAATCGTGTAAATTGTGTACAATTGAATTAAAGTAAATATCAATTAAATGAATTGTTAAAACAGTACTGTTTTAATTCAATTGGGCCAATTCACATTTGGCAAATACTCTGAATAAATAATAAAAATCAATAATTAATAATGATTATAGAATATAGATAATGATAACAACAAAATGCAACAACAAAACAATGTTAAATAGGATAGGTTATATGATATGGATGGATGGATGGAGGATGGAAGGATGGAAGGTTTGATTAGACAATTACTCCTATTTTTAATCTATTGAATATAAAATAGAGGATTAATTTAATTTAATAAGCTTATTAAATAAGTTGAATGTGTATATATATTAATATCAAATATTTAATTATTTACATGTATATATTATTAGTATTATTGACAATAGACAATACGATTTTGTGAAGATTTTTTGATTTACTGAGAGTTTGAATATGACCTGAGTGATTGATTTGATTGATTGATGGATTGATTGTTGTTGATTGGTTTGTTTATTGGTTGATTTGGATTGCTTGCACAATACAGAATGTTGGTATTTTCTGATATTGGTTGATTGTTAGTTGGTAAATACTGTCATAAATCTCCACTTTCTAATTAAAACAGAAAATAAAATAAAATAGGAGTAGTAGTTTATCAAAAATACATAAATGTATAAGCTAACAATAACAATAACCAATATTGGTTGTGTGTAACAAATAGCAATTGCTTTCCTCCTTTTCTTTTACCTCAACACAGAAAGCAGCAAACCTTTAATCAAAAAATCATTGATGACAGAAAATGAGACAAGCACATTTAATCATCAAAACAAAACAAAACAAAAAAACACAACCAACAAACAACTAAACAGAACATAACCATCAAAGATGTTGCAAAAAAAGACACAAACTCAACCTAACTACTTACTTGTACTTTCTACATTACCCTACAAATTAAACTTGTGCCTAATAATATACACTGATGATTAATTTGGTTTATAATTGAAGTAGTAATCATAATCAACATGATTTATATTCGAATTCATGATGTTGTAATGTCTTCTCTCCCAACACACTGCTCTCGCTATTCAACACACAAGAGAGCAAACACACACATGTTTAAGAATTAAAATAATTTGGGTGGAGAAAATCAATAAATCGGTGGTCATCTTAATCAGTGTGATTCGCACAATCAAAATGATCATTTCACAAAACACACACACAAAAGAGATCCTATCCAACCCATTTTCTTGGTGGATCATTTAAAACAAAAAAAAAAAAAAAAAGAAAATTGAAGCAGTATAATATCTCACACATCTTGTGTGGGTGTTATATCTTGTGTGTGATGGTTGTGATCATTTTTCACTTATAAATCCACAATTTTATTTGTTATTTTTGTTAAGTTAAACTAAATGTTGTGTATTTGGTGGTTATGTCCATTTTAAATATATTCATTTAATGTTGTTGTTATTAGGGAGGTTGTTTTTGTTATGATTGTTGTAGTAGTTGAAAATCCTATGATCATCAACTTTGTTAATGGTATTTCATTAATTTTAGAGTGATAACAAATCACACAATGTTGGTGTTGTTGTGTGTTGTTTCTTTCTTATCACTACATTGCTTGTAATGATTGGTTTAAATGGAGAATAAACATTGTGATCCAACAACTTTCAACAATTTGTAAAGATATGGATATGAGAATGAAACATTTCAACTTAAAGTTGTCAACATGTATTTTTGGTATCGGGGTTGATCATCACCAGGAATATCTATTCTGCATGTCAGGTGAATGGATATTTCTCTTTCTACTGCCCCAAGATTAATCTTTATTAAATTCTTGGAGTATCATCAGTAATTTTCTTGTTGGAATCAACCAGTAATATCATAGTAATAATTTTATTATAAACGATTGATTATAATAAAGTCTAAATAAATATTCCAATGAATTATAACATGTTTAATTTTCTAATTGTTCTATAATCCATTTCCTATTCCTAAGAATGTATTGAAAACTATTCTAAAAGAAGGAACTGTTCTTCCAAAAAGAAATGGTAAATTGATATTAAACATTTTCTACTTTTAAATTGAAACAATGTGATTTGTTGTTTCAGTTGAACAGGTACAAAATTTAATACAGATTCTACTAATAATTTTAAAATTATGTACATTTACATAATATTATATACAGGTATAATAAATGACTATATAAAGAGTGGTTAAATTTGATTGAAAGATTTTTATATATATATATACTTGTATACATGGTTATAACTATATTAATTCATTACCCAAAGATTGATCTCTATTATATATTGTTTTTTATAATATTAAAATTTCTTTTAACTTAATTGTAATTCAATAATAGTACCTTCAAAGACATTCCATACCTATAAAATTGAATACAATGAAATTCCTTAAAATGGAGTATATTATCTATGTATTGAAATGAATTATCTATTCAATTCTGAACATTTATTGTGAATAGAGTTAAGAATACTATTTATTCAGAGGATTTAATATTTATTGTTAATTTTTATAATATTGTAAAACTTATTATTGATTTATAAAATGTTGTTATATATATTTGGAACAATATTTATAGCATTCTTTGTTTATCAGTTCTTTACATCAAGAAAAAATTCTGTTTGTGGAGTTGACAAAACCATCATTAGTTTATAATCGTTGGAAGAATCTTAAAAATGGTTACACCTATCAAGACTTTTTAAATCAAATATCTCCCATTGAGAATGCCTCTGAAATACAAAAAGGTATTGGCAGAAGCTTTAGATATAAAGAATAACCAGGGTAAGTCATATCGATGGTATTATTTTATTAGAAAAGGTCGTTAGTAATCAAAGGAATTGCAAAAGAAAAATGGGAATATGATTAACAATATTTAACAATGATGAAAATTGTCTGATTAAAAATTAATAATGTTAAAGATCCATTGGGTAAAGAGATTATGGAATATATTATGAGAAATAAAGAAATAGATGTTCTATATAGAGAGTCAATTCAATATTATGAATCTGGATGGATGCGTTCTTTAATGAAGATGGTTGGACCAATGATGATGATTTACTTTATGATGTGAATATTTCATATAGAACTCAAGGAAGAAAATTAAAAATCCAGAAAGTTTATAAGTAAGATGTTCTAGATGAAAATAAATTAAACAAAGGATTTGAACTAATTCTCTATTTAATTAGAAAATTTGTAATCTTCCAATTTTTAAATGTAAGCAACTAGGTGCGAAGAAATTGAATTGTTTTCAACTCTTGGAAATGGTATCAAACAGGTAAGGCTGGTCCAAACAGAAACTTCCAAAGGAACCCAATTATGTTCAATCATTTCTGTTTAAGTAGATTTGTTTTATTAATAGAGCTGCCTATTGTAAGTAAATTCACTTATGTTTTATTGTTCATTTAATATTAATAGTAAACTATTTACAAAAAGGTTGGACAAATTAAATTGTAAGCTTCCAGATGGATCCATTATTATTTTCATACAATGGAGCAAAACAATAGACAATCGGATTATGATCTTCCCACCCTTGCCAAAAGGATTCTCATATCCAGATATCTTTTATCATGCGTATGTATATTATCGAGTTTTATAGGATTACAACTAATAATTTATTTAACATACATTTTTAGTTTTGAGATTGATTCCATTAGGACCAAATAAGAACTATTTGGATATCAGTAATGGAGAGTGATCCTAAGATTTGGTATCTATTCAAGGAGTATTTTTATTCGTATGGCAAAGAAACTTTGGATGTAGAGAATTAAAATTGATTGATGATCATGCTGGAACCATTGTGGGAACTCCTTATGAAGATAAATTAGATAAGCCCATTACCAGGATTGTAACTACTAGTGGCAACTCTTAAATAAATTAACTTGTTATTCATCATAAGACACTAATTTAAATTTCTTTTATTTGATTTTAAAGATTATATATTGTTGTTGTTGGTTAATTGTTTACAAAAAATTTAGATTGTTTTTTCTTGTTGAAAAAATTAGGATTTTCGAAGATTGAATATAGTGCTTGAGGAAATCTGGAATTGTTTCTTTGATAAATGGTAGTTCTAAATATTGGAAGTTGATCGGATTTCGACAGGGATTGTACCAATGAATTTAAGGTAGAGGTTGAATGTAATTTGATTTTCAGTGTTCTTAGGTTGGTGTTTCTTGTGAGTGCCGCAGAGAATTGCAGTTTATATTCATCTGGAATGTTTGGTACTACAAGATGTGTAATGCTGGGGTTGCTTCTTCCAATATAGTCAATGAATGAAGTGATTGGTTTGATCACAATCCAACAGCTTGAATTTAGTCAAGTGATTAGTTTTAGCTAATACTTGGAAAAAGAATTGCTTATATAAACACTGGTTACGGCAAAATGGGTGATGGTTTTGTTTGTCAAGAAAGCATTTTGGAGATGGCTCGACCAATTTCAGAGTCCATCTGTTTGGATCCGGATCCAAGTCTTCCCAGTGATACATGTCTGAGGTTTTGGTTATGTGCTAAATGGGCAAAGCAAAACGCCTCCACCTTGATTTCAAAGTTCTCAACATCAGCACCTGGACCGGCTTGATAATTAAGTTTGGTGAGGGTCAAGTTCCTTAAATAGTGAACTAGGAATCGCATCTCTGCAACACATGAATTGGCTCTAAATTTGAGTTTCTTCATGTCGGTCTGAGTGCAAAATGCAGCCAAAATATTGTTGGTCATCTTGTAGTCTGTGTCGGAATTGACACCTTTGGAATTTCGATCGAGATATCGAATGATTCGATGTGACGGTTGGCCATAAGAGCAATGCTGAGCTCGTGATTGAGTTGTTGAAGTGAATAAACCAAAGTGGCGCAGCTGTGAGTATCTCATAGATGTGAGAACGGAGAACATCAGGTCCGGTTATTGGGATTGGTAAGCTGAATCCATGTGAGTGGGGATGCAATGTTCTTTTTGATTCTACCGCCATAGTATTCCCAGAATTTGAATCCATCTAGTTTGTTGTTTTCATTTTCTCCGTTGTCCATTGTTCTTGATTTGATATATTCCTCTTCGTCTATCTCTAGGGATGCATCACCTTCAATAGAAACAGCGGACATTTTACACCTGAGGTCGCTTACATGTGTGCTCATCCATGGTTGTGTGTCTCATATGATGGAAACGATTTCGTCGTCACTCATAAACTGTCGACTAGTTCATTGTCAAGTGTGTGATCCGAGGTGAACGCCTTAAGTGATCTGACAATGGAAAATTGGGATGAGTTACCGTTGACAAGCTGGACAATGTTTTGGTATGAATGATGGCTGGAAGTTTTTGATATCAATGTAGTTGACGGTGGTGGCAACTTGATCGACCAACGGCGACATACCAATCCAATGTTAAGCATATATCCACGTAGGCTGACCATTCCATTTTTCTTGGTACCAACTGACAAAAATAGTTCAAGCGATCAACTTTTGGATTGTTAAATCATATTGTCCAATATTATTATCCTCTCCATTTGGTCCAACTTTATTCAATGGTTCGATTGTCTCGAAAACATATTTATCTTCTTCATCTTCTTCCTCATTTTCATCTTCTATCTCTTCTCCTTGCTGAAGCTCATCCCAATGAATGGATTGATACACACATTGGGTCTACTTTTGATTCATTTTTGGTCATTTTCCTCTTCTTCTTCTTCTTCTTCCTCTTCTTCTTCTTCTTCCGTCAGCAGATTCAATATCACTAATATCTTCAATAGCACCTTTAGACACTGTTTTGATGTTTGATTATTTCGGAGTCATTGTTTTCGTTGGCAAACTAATATTGAAATTGTCCACACTTGATTCTTGGATAGAAACTGATGCCTCTTTGTTAGCCTCGTCGACATTTTCTTCATCCTCTACTTCGTCCTCTTCCTCTTCTTCCTTTTCTTCTTCTTCCTCTTCTTCTGCTTGTTGCTTTTGTCTTTCCAAAATGAAGAGTATAATTGGTGCTTTATCTTTGGGATTAACTTGGCTTCGACATCAGCCAAGAACTGACTCTTTAATTTGGGAATTGTCAATGAAGATAGATATTCATATGTTAGCTTCTCACTTTCGGACTCCTCTTCTTCTTCTTCTTCTTCTGACTCAGCTTCCTCTTCAACCACTGCTACAGGTGCCTGCTTCTTTACTTTCTTAGCAACAACAGTTGGTGACTCTATAGCAACAACTACATCATCAGTTTGTTTATTTGTTTTTTGTGGAGTTTGCTGGAGTGTCTTTGTCAGCGTTATCATCATGGTCACTGTCATCATGATTATCACCCAATTGCTGATGAAAATTGATTTGATTTGATATGATGAACTTGATAATCAATGGTTTAACTTTAGGAATCTTTACATCTTTTCCCATCGATTTCTCAATGATCAACTTCAACTGTGCAACTGTCAACTTTGCCAATTGATCTTCAATTGTTAGAGCCATGGCTTTCAAATGTAAACTATATATATTTAATTATACTATTATTATTATTGTTATGATTGATTATTTATTAATTAGTATTTGATAAGATTTAACTTTATTTCTAAGAGATAACTTTATAGGTAGTAGTTAGTAGGAATGGATTAGATGATAATAACATAACTCACAGCAAAACACTCAATGAAACTATTTATTCCCTCCAAAATTTATTAATTACAAATTTAAATATTTAAAATTTGGCGCCAAATTCCTTATAATATTAGAAATATAAATTTAATTATAAGTGTAGTTTGGTAGTTGTTGTTTGTTGAGGGATGGTTTAAATTGTGTTGTTGATATCTTGCTTATTAGAATCAGATGGAGTCAAATAAACTATTGATAATTACAAGAATTCTACTTTATTTACTTGATTTGATCTTCTTGATTCATACCTTATCTGAATATTGTTGTTGTTGTTGTCGTTGTTGCATTATAATTCATTTGAATATTAAAACACTTA
>RCNN01000444.1:0-16491 GCA_003667245.1 Heterostelium multicystogenum
GTATCTTTTCGGAAACGCCACAATCCAGTTTATTGAGTGTGTGTCAACAACATGGTAAAAGTCAAGCATCGGTGTACCATCCTCGTAGACCTGGTGGAACACATAGTCACGGAACAGCTTAAGCAGATATCTGTCACCATTTCGACCATCTTTGGGTCCATATCAATGAAGTCTTTCGTTTGATGAATCCAAGCTTGACAAAAGTCTGAACAAACGTCCATTCTCAATCTCCTTTGTCAAGTCCTGCTCCAACTTCATCGGTATAACTGTGTAGGTAGCTTGTCTCCTGGAGGATTCGACCACCTATCATACCGATGACATCGTCAATGGTTGGTTAGATTCAAGACTGGCTTGGAGAGAAGGAAGATAACTAGGTTCTTAAAGTCTTTCGAGTAGAGATTCGAGATGTATTCGATGGATTGTTGAGGTTGTTGTTTGGAGGTTGCCACCTGCAGATTTTACAGGCGAGTGAGAGGATCAGACGTCAAAGAGAATCAAATCTTCAATGCTGCAATTGAGCTAGATTTCGGAGGGGTGTCAAAGTTAAAGTAACGACATCAAAATATTTCCGACCACCGTTGATTCTGATTCTGTTCTTTCCAGTAAGAAGTATCTTTGATGGGTGGATCACTCTGCAGACAAGATTGGCAGAGTGAATTGCCTTTGAGAGCTGACACAATCTGACATTATATAAACTCCACAAAGTAGATTCATTGATGTTTCGCGCCATTTTGTGTTAGAATATTTAGATTCCAATGTTTCTGATCCTGGATGGTATTCATATGTAAAGAAAATAGCTGTTTCAATAGATCATAAAAAGGGTCAGTCCACACTAATAGTAATATTATAAACAAGTCGAGTATTCTGATTGGATACAAACAATTATTATCACCAAACTCTTTGCTAACGAATATTTCTTTTAATGCTACAATATTGGGGTGCTGTATATTTCTCCAAGCATCGGCGGCTTGCAGTGTGAATTCATTAGACAATCGAAAACCTTCGATTCTTCTAATGGCGTATTGATATCCATCGTTTGTGCTAGTACCCTTGTATACAGAAGTGGGATAGCCAAAACATCATACCGACTTTGTCTCTGGCTGTCTCATTGTCCAACGGATACAGCGAGTGATACTTATTTAACATTGGTGGTATATTTTTCATTCTGGATCTAGTGGGTGGAGTATGTACATTAATAAGTATATAAACATTCAGTGGTCGAGCGTGGTTGTTGGTCAATCATAGCCATACCATTTGGATCGAGTGTCGTGTAAGATAGCAGTTTTTGTTTGAGTAAATCTTGTCGTAGTGTGTCGGACATGGAAGAATGAGCTGAGATATCGTCTTCCAAATTTGTTACGCTGTTGACCTGCTTGTTGATGTGTAAATGTTTTGGTACGGATTGTATTGCTATTGATATGATAGTAGTGTAAATAAAATATCATCTATACTTATGATCGTCATGTTCATGCGTGTAATTACATTTGACTTTATGTTTGCTTGCTGTTGTTGACTGAGGTTATAGTTTTGTTGTTGTATCTGTTGTTGTAGTTGCTGCTGCTGCATTTGTTGTTGCATCTGTTGTTGTTGCTGAATCTGTTGTAGCTGTTGCTGCATCATCATCTGTTGGTACTGATTCTTCTGTTGTTGCTGCTGTTGTTGTTGTTGTTGCTGTTGCAACTGCTGTTGATACATATATTGATGTTGATCGTATTCCAGTTGATCATCAAAATGCTGCTGTTGTTGCATTTGGTCTATCCACTGTGGCTGCTGCTGCTGCTGTTGTTGTTGCTGAATTTGTCTTGACATCGATTGATTGACCATCAGGTTCTGCAGTGAGTTCAGTAGATTCGGATCGACAATAGATTGTTGGGGTTGTTGCTGTACAGGTGATTGGATAATATTATGAACATTGCCTTTTGGTTGAAAGTTCGACTTGCTGTTGATGATAGGCGAGATTAGCGGTGGGATCTGACCACCAACAGAACCATTGCCATTTGCAGACCCGCCACTGCCACCATTGTTACCTCCAGAAATTACTATTTCCGCCTCCGTTATTACCGCTATTAGACGACGACGACGATGATGATGATGATGTTACACCAACATTTTGATTACTAATATTTCCACCACTTTGACTGCTATTCATTCAATGATAATCTTTCTTGTTTTGTTCCAATCAATCAATCAGAAACTGACGACAACAACAAACTACAACACTAAATTAGATAATCTATAACTGATTGTTTTTTTTGAAAAGATTTAGAATGAGTTTATATTGTGTGAGAAGCTTGCTTTGCTTTGCTATGCTATGGCCAACTATAAATAAATATGATACACAATAATCTAATATATATAATTAATTTGCTTAACTACTACTATTATTTATTATTATTATTATTACTGCTAGGTGCTAGTGCTACTACTTTATTTTGTAATGCAGAAAATATAATCAAATCAAAAATATTTGGGATATTTGAAAAACAAAACAAACAACTCAATAACAATAACAACAATAACAATTTCAAATATTTGAAAAAAAATGAAAAAAACAAAATAACAACACAACAACACTAAGAATTAGATTGATAACATGTTTACAATCTAATATAAAAACAATGTGTTGGATGACACAGGCAGTAGTACTCTTGTCTATGATAGAAATGTACAGATCATCGGGAGAAGGTCGCTTCCAATTCTTCTCCTTCTCCAAACATTGAGATGATCACTATCTTTCTTGGCATCGACTTGTTTTTTAGTCAACAGATGTTAATTTGAAGATACAACTCATATGAACTTCTGATTTATATTTATATTTTTAGGTGTAGTGTCTGTCATCTCAAGCAAAGGAAATTCTAGCAAATCATAGTGAGAAAATACTTTTTTAAAAATATTAAAGTTTAGTGAGCCATAGTTTCGATACACACTCCATCTTTTAAAAAACATTATAGTCAGAGTAGTCGGATATTGATACTGTAACGACTTTCTCAGATTACAATCTACACAAAAGATAGTCTATCAACTAAGATCAATTGGGTCATAACATGCCATGTCATGTTGTTGTTGTTGTCTTAATCATTGATGGTTGCTTTCCAATTAATTGGACATGAATTTAAAAATAATAAAATAAATAAATTGTATTTTTTTAAAAACGAATGGAAATCAGTATTCGTTTTTTTGTTTTTTGTTCATCCTAAAATTGAATGGAGTCGAGTCTATCGATAGCTACCATTCATTTCATTTTATAATATAATTTGTTGTGATTGCCTTGTAGTAGTAGTTAGTAGTTAGTAGTCAGCTGACTGGTCGATAGTATACTATACCCTACAATTATAATAGTCAAAGTAATAATAATAATAATAAATTATGGCAAAGACAAAGAAGAAAGATTTATATAGTGCTACTCCTCAGGAGTACTACTCTGAAGAAGGTGTCACTTATCAAGATGATATGGATATCGACAATAATGCTACAAACAACAAAACAACAACAACAACAACAATAACAACAAAACTAAGCTTAATACAATCAAGGAACTATCTAATAACAACAGTAGCAACAATGGTGGATCATCAAGCAAGAAAAAGAATAGATTTAAAGTATGTTGATTATCTTTTAGCTGAAAAGACTACCTTGCTACATGGCATCATCATTTCCGGGATTGCTAATCAATCGTAACTACTTATCTTTAGTTTATGTCATTCAGTGAAAAGATTGCAAGTATCGATATAAATATATTTGGAAAGGTCGGTGATATGGTGATCGAGTTGGATGACGAGCAGAACGATTCGTATTTCCATCAGACAATGATGGCTTGGAGAGAGCTTGACTTGTCCGAAGATTTCGACGCTTTCCAGAGACACCTCAGAAGATGTCCCGTCGGACTGGCTGAGCTGCTCCTCGATAAGGATCGTATCATCAAAATACTTAACGAGCACCTGAAGCGTCCCAACAACAGGCCCTCAAGCCACTACTCAGTTTGCTTGCCGCTCTCTCCCGTGACTTGCGTTCCGAGTTTTTCCCCTACTTTTACCAACCGATTCTGCCAACACTCATTTCACTGCTTCAGCTGCCACCATCGCAGAACCAATATCTCCACCAGCAGTCCGCCGAGAACATCGAGCAACTCTTTACATCGATTTGCTACCAATTCAAATTCCTTGAGAAAGCAGATCATCAAAGATTTCATTGCTTGTTTTTGAGTATGTCATCATTCTATCCTTAATCTCGTTCTTGTTGGTTTACTAACGATACCTATCTTACTACTTGTATGATCAACTAGTTTATATACAGAGTTGTTTAAACAAAGAGAAAAATATATTAGAAGGTTTGCCGCTGAGAGTATTGCTTATCTGTTGAGAAAGATTCCATTCGAACAACTACAGTCTACTTTGAATCAAATGTTTGTGATATCATGGAGCAAGCATAGCGAGTGCAATTCTGGAGAGTATTTCGATGCCTTTTCATACCTTTTGTTCCAAATGATCAAGGGTACCAAGGGTAGATTCCACTCCAGAACCGAATATACAATACCAATGTTTTTTAGATCAATCGACTATTTGAGCGAGAATGTCGAGGAGGATGATGACGACGAAGAAATGAAAGATTCAGACGATAACGACAACGACAATACAACAACAGATGCAATGCAACAAGTTAAGTTCGCACAAAATATACTCTTACAATTGTATCAACTAGTAATTAGACATGCCAAGAACGAAGGCGACAATTTAGATCCAATCTGGAAGACTTTGATTGCCGAATCAGACTCACTCAACAAACAACTACAAAAACATCACAGAACAATCACCCTTTATCTCCTCACGACTCAACACCTATTACTCCATCCTATCAATCCTTTTATCACCTTCAAAAGAGGATGTCTTATTACCGGTATGTATCAGATAGTTATTATATCATTTCCCTTAACAAATACTAACAACAAGTTCTATTACACTCATCACTAAACAACTAAAGATTATAAGTTTATTTTGGATATTATAAGTAAGATTTTAAATAAGAACACCTATAAGAATGTCATTGTCAAGTTTGGATTCGATATGTTGCATCTATCACCGGTGCCATGTCAAGCCTGTTACCACAGTTGCACTTCAATAGATTCAAGGAGCACACCGATATGTTCTTGGCTTTGGTGGAGGTGCTTTTTACTCATTCCGATCAACATTCTCAGTTGAATATATTTGCATTCTGTTTGTCCATCGATAGACAAAGCCTGTTTGACTCGTTTGTCATCCAGCGTCTGATCAAGTATCTCGAGAGAAACATTGATCAACTCAACTTTGGAGCAAACCATTACTTTCCTCGTACGTCTCGTCGCCCTCGATCCAAATGGAGTCGACGGTCTCACATCTGTTTCAGACTTCCCAATGCTTCATAATACCCCAAAGATTGCTAACCAAGCTCGAGAAGTACCTCAGCACTGCCAGCGCCCGACGACACCTTGCTTTGGGCAGGACTAGTGCTGTCCCTCTCCTCGAATTCAAGGACAAGTCAATCATCAAAGTGTTGGAGTCATGTTTTACAAGAATATCAAAGAGTTCATCAAGCAACAACTCGATCTACTTGAAAGGGACAGTGTTTGGTTGCAAGAGTCGTGATCACGTCTCGTGTCGATTCCACACAACTCAAGTCACTTTTACCAACCGTTTTAGAGCTAGTTGAGAAGCAACCAGACAACTACTATATTTTAAATGCAACCTCCATATATTTAGACACCCTGATACAAAACCACCAATTATCCGTCAACTTTTCAAGCAGCTCCACTTCATCGACGAGTGGAACTGTTATCAACATTTCCAGCAACAAACCAGCCACCAAGGTTGTCGAGTCCAAGAAGAAAGAAAAGGAACAAAAAGCAAGGTTTGGTTAGTTACCAACAGTTTGAGAAACTGTTGCCCTTGTTTAGCGAGAATCTTTCATTGAAAACTAGTTCCATCAGAAAGGCAACCATTCAAGTTATGATCAATCTTCATAGAGCTACTCTGTACAATGAAAGCAGTGAGAAGGATGTCGACATTGCACGTTTACTAGAGTATTTCTTGGAGATCGAAAATACAGAATACCACAAGATCGAGGGTCGTGCTGTTGTGGCCAAGTTGGACTCCTGTCTTACTTTGTTTATCTCAGGTAATGTTTCATTGCTGAAAGAGCATTTCTACAACTATCTACTTGGTGCATTTTATATTAGATACACTCCACTCTGGGCATCCGTCCAAAAAGCAATCCTGACCATTGCAAAGTCCAACGAGTACATCAAAGAATTCTACCCACTGTTCTACAAGAGACTTCAGCTTTCAAATGACGAAGTTCTTGAGAACAGTCGTAGCCAACGACAGTCAAAGTTGGTCGAGGAGCAACCAATTGCTGAACAAATCAACGAAAATGACGACCAAGATGTTGAACCAATTGAAGAAGGAGATGATGAAGAGTTTGAGGAAGAGGGCAGGAGGAAATTGAACCATTCGAAGACCAGAATACCTTCGATGAATCAGTGTTGAAAGTTGACATTTTGTTTGAGGAGATCTTGGAAATGTCCAATGGTGCAATCAAAGAGAGATTAGGTTGCAAGAATATCATCAAGCAACCAACTACCGTTTCAGCATACAATGAAGTTCTCTGGAAGACACTCTTGCAGCTTGGACATCTAGTCGAGTCATTTGCCAAGGATATCATTGTAGAGTTCCTTGAGTTCCTATCGATCGATTATCACAGATTCTCAGCCATTTTCAATCGACCATTCGATGAAAAGCATGGACCCCTCTGTGACCCAAGCAGAGTGAGAGAGCAGCGTGGATATACAAAATCGCAAGCCAATATTATCCTCACATTCTTCCTTGAGTTCTTTGCCCAGTTTAAGAAGCCAATGCAGATGTATAGAAGTTCGTTGATGCAAGAAATTTTCTTGAGAGTACTCGAGTTGGATGAATCACAAATTCAAATGGTTGGTCTTCAATGTATATTGTTGACTCGCCACAACTTGCATCCTACAGAAAGAACTTTGAGAGACTCATTGGAGACAAGACAATGCGTGATGAAATGGTTAACTTTGTGATTGCAACCTCCTCACCAACATGTTCAGTACCACGTGAGCAACGTTCTGAAATCATTGAAATTGTAGTCAAGATCCTTTTGTCCAAGTTGAACAAGCGTACATCTGGTAGAATCACCATTGACCAACAGCGTACAACCATATTCTCTTATTTGGCTGGTCTTGAAAAATCAGAGATTCAACCAATTTTTGACCGTATTTCCAGTGCATTCCTCAAGTCTATTCTCCTGTTACCTGAGTTCCCAGATGATCAACAGGACGAAAAGACTAAAAAATCTAAAGCCAAGAAGCAGGTATCTGTCGTTTCAATGGATTCGTTCAACCCATCATTAGAGTTGTTACCACAGTTCGATGCGCAGGTTCAGTTCCTTAATGTTTTACAACCATTCATCAAGCAAATGGGTATGCTCCTTGTTGATAAAATTGATGTTATTGTACGTATATTGCTTGCAATTACTATCAATGCCTGTCGTGATCTTGGTGCATCCAGTTTCTAAAAGCCAGTGAGATAAGATCACTGTCTATCAGAAGAATTGCCAACATCATTCAACAATATGGCCAGGTTTAATTTCAATTCACATCTTACTGTTCTATTCCAAGTCATTGCCAAGATTCTCCCCCATATCTCCAAGTATGGTCTTCCCATTGGTATTAAGCAGTTAATTCTCAACGTCTCAACACAGGGAGAAGTTGGTTCATCACTTGACAACCGACAGTGAATTGCTCCCCAAGCTTTTCTCTTTTGTTTCTCATGGACCCATCCAAAGCCGATATATTGACTTTGATTGAAAATATCTTGGTAAATGCAGATGAGTCCCAAGTATATCGCCAAATACTCGCTCCACATGTAGACACCATCATCACCTCTGTCAAATCCATTCTCTATCGTCGAGAACGTACTGACATGGATGGACAGGTGGTCAAGCCAACCATTGGAAATATTTCGCGTCGTCAGTTGATGATTCTGGCCGAGCTATCGAGATACGCCAAGAATCCTGAACAAGCAAACCAACTTTTGGATCTTCTGGTTCCATACTTCAAGTCTGGATCAGCTATGCTCAAGAAGATGCGTTCTGATAAAGATTTGATCATATCAATACTTACCATCTTTAAAAATATGATTGAATTCGTTGAGAACCCTGAAATCACATATTAGTCCACTTTCAGCGCTATTTGCCAGCTTCACTTCAAGAGAATCACGTGAGATTCTCGTCGAGGTCTTCCGTTCTATTGCTACCAAGGTACCATCCATCAAGTCAATTATCAAGTTGATTGCAGACTTGAATGCTTTTAAACACCAAGATGATCCAAGATACCTACGACTTTTGAGCCAAGATTAAAAGCATTCGCCAAATCTAATGAGCAACTTGACAAATATGACCAGCTCCAACTTCCATCAATTCTTAATAACTATGTTTTTCTATCTGGTGGACAAAGACTTCTCAATTAGAGCATGTGCAGCTTCTGGTTTGACGAAATTTATTCAACAGCTCACAACCATGGATCAAGAAAACCGTGAGTGGCGTTATAAATTGCTCAACGAAACATTTGTCCCTTGTGTGCGTTCCAACCTTCAAGAGCCAGGAGATGCTCGTGTTGAATTGTTGAAATCTCTTCAATCAACTCATCAACAAGCACCATGAATACTTCTTCCCAGACATGAAGGTACTTTCAGGAGACAAAGGATTCCTTGCAAGTTTCCTCATATCCAGGTGTCCAAGAGACGTTCTGCCTTCACAACATTGCGTGATGTAATTAGAGACAAGACCAATGAATTCAAGGTATCTACCATCGTTCAATATCTTGTCCCACTGTGTCTTGCAACCATTCAAGAGACCAAACAAGAAAGAGTCATCCTATCTTGGTGAGGTATTGCAAGGCAGTTGGTGAGCTTTCAGCTCGTCTCGATTGGCGTACATACTACCAAATGATTAGAACTATTCACCGTGCCATGGAGAAGCATCTAATTAAACAAAAGTTCCTATTGCGTGCTCTATGCGATGTTTTGGATAACTTCCATTTCTTCTTGGATAAGAAAGAGATCTCCAGTGAAATGATTGATTCCCTCAAGAAAAGAAGGCTCAAATCAAGATTGTGAAGTTGGACAAATCGAAAGAAGCTGAAGAAGAGGAAGAGAAGGATCCAAACGAGGAAGATGAAGACCAATTCAAATCAGAGGGTGTCCTCGATATTGCAACAACAATGATGGTCGTCAATGTCCAGGATTCAGTAAAAGCACGTAATATTAGTGAAGAGATCCATCAAGCCATTGTTCATAGTGTTGGTTCCAGAGCTTGAGAAATTCTTGATCACTACAAAGAAGAAGCGTGGAACCACTCTTGAGCGTACATCAATGATTGACGTTAATGTGTCTTTGGCGATGTTCAAGCTATACAGCTTACTCCCAGACGAGTCGAGCAAAGTTCTCTATCCACCACTTATCGGTAAAGTAGTTAACGAGTTAAAGGCTAAAAAACCTTGAAACACGTGAGTCAGCAAGAGACACTCTCGTCAAGTTGCTTGAAATGCTTGGAGTTTCGTTTCTTCCCATTCATTCTCCACGATCTCAAATTCGTCTTGAAATCTGGTTATATGAAGCATATCTTGGTTTACACATTACATACTTTGCTACTCCAGTTGTCACGTAGCAAGACTCCTGCTGGACAGATTGACTCGCAATCCAAGCTGATCATGGATATTATCATTGACTATTTATTCCTTGACATCTCGATTCCCAAAGATTCAATTATCAGGACAGCTACATGGAGGCCAAGCAACCAAGAGTCTTGGACGGCCTCAAAGTACTCGTCAGTCTCACTCACTTCTCCAGTATTCAAAAAGAACATTATAAAACCAATTGAAAGACCTTCTCCAGGACTCCACCTCACCATCCTTCCTCGGCAACGTTATGAAGATGATGAGTAAGATAGCCAAAGGAATCTCTATCAATCCCAGTGTAAACAAGAAAGATCTCTTAATTTTCATCTACCAACATTTCCAGAAAGGTGAAAAGAAAGTTGATGGTATGTTGATGCATCTTGATGATCCCCTTAAGATTAACTACTGATTACCAATACTAACAATCTTCTTAATTGACTAGTTACTAAGATGGAGAAAGAAGAAATTAAAAGAAACAATCGGCCAAACCAACTTATGAAGATACATTCTCCATTCAAGACGATCCAAACAAGAAGAGAGCCGAGTTGATCAAGAGAGTTTCAATCCAATCTTTACATCTACACTGATTTCGCTTTGATTCTCATGTTTAATCTTCTTGTCCACAATGATGACATCAACACTCTTGAGTACTTCAAATGATTGACCCAATGGTACCAAATCTCATCAAAGCAATTGAACACAAGAATTCAAAGATTGTGGCACTTTCAATTAGAGTAACTATCTATCATCTATATTCAACTCAGTAACATATATATTAACAATACTTTGTCTTATTATCTATTATAGTGTTTTAATCAGATTTTGAATTACGAGTTGCCAACTCTTAAATCAAAGATGAATTCAGTTATGGTTATGATTCTAAAGAGATTGCAAATGGACCAGAGTAATGAAGAATTGACGACATTCTGCTAATGAGATTATCATTCAAATCATGAAGGACCCATCCAACCAATTGGTAAATGAACAACAACTACGTGGTGTCCTTTCTTTGACCAAGCAACTCTTTACCGAAACTGAAAATCAAAGTTACCAAAGCCATCAAAGCTACTACATGTATGTATAAGAATCAGATTAAGACTGTTTCATAATAGGATTGACTAACACAATTCAACATTAGGTATTGGTTAAGAGAAAAGTATTGTTAGCGGAGGTTTATGACCTTATTGACTTGGCATCAAATATGTTGGTCAGATCACATACATTGCTCATTCAGAATCAATTGACTGACTTGAATGATCGACTTTTTGATTTACTATCCAATGGGTGAGAAGCGTTTGAAACAACAGATGACCTTCTTTGTAAAGAATCTTAACTATGAGTCGGAGGACGGTAGAATGGCTGTGTTGAAGATGCTGCTAAAGGTTACAAGGAAGTTCCCTCAACAAGTACTCAACACCTACTCACAAATCATTTTTGTTCCTCTCATTGTAAGAATTGCCAACGACAACTCGAACAAGTGCAGAGTGTTTGGCATCCAATGTTTTGCAATCATTGCTCAAGAACCTGGCCAATCAAGTTGCTCACAAACTCATTGAGCTAACTGTTGTCTGGTTTGGAAACGCTGAGAACATTCCAATGGCCAAGACTGCCTCACAGGTATTTGGTATTGCTTCAGAGGTTGTCGAAGGATTCGACTCCTTCTTTGCAAAGATTGTCCCTCTTGCTGCCAAGCATCTCCAGCGAAATATTGAGATCCTCAAGAAGCTCGAGCAGTCCTCTCAGGTCTTTGAGGAGCTTGGTGGAGACGACGAAAATGTAAAAACATCAGCTTCACTCACAGGTTGGCAGTTATCCTACAATATTTTCTGTATGGCCGAACGTATCCAAATCCAACTACCCATCAGACATTAACAGCAACCTATGGATCCCATTCTGGCAAAGAGCTGTCGACTATTTCAACTATCCACATATCTGGGTGAGAACCTCAGTTGCTAGATTATTCGGTGGATTCTTTTACTGCTCAGAAACTAGACCAACTTGTGCCAGTTGTTAACAAACTCTCAGCTGCCAAGCCCAAGCTTACTGATGTCCAATCCTTTGTTTTCAATCCAGCTCATCTCTTTTTGAGATTACTAAGAATCATGCTCAAACTCTCAACAGTAGATTGTTAAGGTGATGACCTTGGTACCCAAGTAGTTAAGAAATCTTGTATTCCTTTCAGTAATATTCCTCAAATGTCAGACAATCCGTCCAGCAGATGATGGTGTTGAAAATGACGATGAAACCATCGAAGATGTAGAACAACAAGCTAAGCCAATGTTAGAGGAGAATCCAAACAACAACATGTCATGGGGGATTCGACGATGCGGTGATGAAATAGAGAAACCAACTTCAACTTCCACTAACAACAACAAAGGAAGAGAAATTAGAAGAAATGGAAGAAGAGGAAGAAGAGGAAGCCACAACAACAACTACTACACATCAATCAAATGGAACTTTGGAATGCTGGAAATGCTGAAGAATATCCAATGTTGTTATGGCCTATTTAAGAGATTATCATATATGTCATCAAAGCTTGGTTATATGAGAAGAAAGTATATTTTCAAATGGATGGCAGCCATGGGCCACACAATTACCAGTGGAAAAGCTCAAGCCATACCTCCAACTCATCATGATGCCACTTTACAAAGACTTCAACCGGTCAAATTCAGACAAGAATGAAGAGGACTTGAAAGTCATTGACAGAAGAAGTACTCAGAGTCATCAAAAAGAAGGTTTGGTGGCCCAACTTTCTCAATTGCTTACAAGGAGGCAGAGTCTAACATTCAACAACAACGTAATGCACGTAAACAACAAAGAAAGATCGAAGCCGTCGCCAACCCCAAGGAACATCAAACTCAAGAAGGCACAAGAAAGAAAGAGAGCTCAAGCAACAAAGAAGAGAAAAGATGCAGAATATAGAGATCTCATGGACGACAGAATCAACATTAAAGTACCAAGACATTTTTAGAAAGATTTTGAATACAAATAACTAAATTAAAATGATTGAAATAAACAAATAACCCACTTTATAAAGTTTTACAAGTCAACATTCATTCATTTTAAATACTTGCAACACCCACCCACCTCCCCGCCTAAGCTTAGGAGATTTACAAGAGAGTGTATACATACTATATTTTAATGCAAGTATCATGAAAACAAGAAGAAGAGTAGTACAACAATAATATAATACATATATGAACTGTTTATTTATCAATCAATCAATTAATCAATCACATTGTTACAATTAACACAATCACCACAACAGCAATCATCATCATCCAATTCACTGATCAATGTGATATAAAATATCCAATGGTTATTGCTTTCAAACCAATTATAGGTGTACTAGAACAAAAAAAATATATATGTATATAGTGTGAAAGAGCGAGAAAGACCTTTTAACATTGGTTGGTTTCATAGTTAGTCTTATTGTTTTAGAATCAAAAATAAATTAAAGCTTAAAAGTTTGTAGTGGGTACAATTGTGTTTGTTTGTGATTGTGTTGTAAGTGGTGGAGTGCTAGTAGTGGTAATGGAATTAAGTGGTAGCAAGAATTTGGGTGAGTGTGAAATCTGAGAGTGTGTTTATTTGTTGTTGAATTTAGATTCACATTAATGAGGCAATCCAAATGGAAGGAGTGTAGCAAATACTTTATTAATAATAGCCAATGTTGTAGTAGTACGTGGTAGTAGCAGTAGTAAATCAACACAACACATCCTATCACACCACACCTAGAACACCCTCCACCAGCTCTCGTTCATTACTAACATCTATTTTACATGAAAATCAACTGTTGCTGAACAACCTTAGTAAATCTATATTTCCCATCCATATTGGATAAATGATAAAATATAAATTTACTCTATTACTAGTAATCACTATTTTTATGATTATTGTTGTTATAAATATGAAATTAAATAGAGCGTGTTTGTTTTTGTTGTGCTTCTGTTCCACCTTTGTATTATATCTTAGTAGGGGTCAAGGGTAGTAAGAGTGTGATAATTTTCTTTTAGGGAGTGGGATTCAATTGACTTATTCTTCAAGACTGAAAGAAAAGCTTTGATGTTGATGTAAAACAAATAAAACAAAACTCTATAGAGTGTGTTTATTCTTAATCATAAATAACATATATATAATATTTTATATATTTATTTATTTGTATAATTTATTTATAGCTTTATTATTATATATATATATATAAATATATAGTTTTTAAAAATATATATTATTTCTTTTCTTTCCAATTGGACTGAAACTACTAACTTCAACTTTTAATTAGCCATACACCTTTTCCCAATTAATATTACCCAAGTAATCCCGAAGTAACTTAATACATATAAATCAAGATATTTAAATATCATAGATATATTACCCTGAATTCAATTTGGATTATAATAGAGATCTTTACTTTGAAACATCTGATTATATTCTATAATTATAAAAAGGATCCTATATCTCCAAATCAATGAAAATAAGAGTTGAGTTTCTAAATGGAAATGAACACAGAAACAACCCTCAATGCCAATCTGTGTCACACATTTTCGATGGTGACACAGCTGTAAAAGACCATATCAAAGTACTATTGACTCATTTTAAAATTCCTGTAGAAAAGTTCCTCTTATGCACTCCAAAATCCTGTGACACTTCAATATATTGAAGATGCCTTTCTAACCCCAGAGAATCTTGTGGAGGCTGAGAAATCCTATTTCATTCTCAGAATGCGTCCACAAGCTATAGCCCAGCGTGTCATTGACAGCCTGAGGCAAAACTCCCCAACATCCCCAATTATGAAGGATATAATCTTTAATATTCGTTTTCAAATGAAGGACGTCGACTATGTCGAAGAGTTCATTGCTAAAGGAGGAATTAATCAACTCCTAGATGTGATTGTAAAGAGTCATGGAAATACTCAGGCTTACTGCCTGACAGCTTTGCGTTGGCTTCATGGGTTTCCATAGTGGATTAGATGAAGTGATGTCCCGTCCACAAATTATCGATAAACTTTATTCATTGGTATCGCCTTTCGGTGATAACCGGTGTATGTCGTCAATCCTATTGAGCTCCTTTTTTGTAGTTTGCAATTTTGATGGATTCTCCCCTTGTCCATCGAGCAGCAAAAAACCACGCTCTCGAAACTAATTTGCCTGCCCTATACTACACTAGTTAACTTGTTGGCAAGTGGTGATATTGAAACCCAAGTCAATACTATTACTTTGCTTAATTGTTTGTTAGATAAATGCCCCTAATCCTCGAAAAGTAGAGAAGCTTCTGACTCGTTGGAAGGCTTTGGGAATTGTCAAGATATTGAAATCCCAAGGAACATGTAACACATTCAGACTTTAAAAACACAGAGTGCAAGATTCCAGGTGATGGCTGGAATTGATTTGAAACCAGAAAAGCGCTCCGAACTAGCTCGAGGAATGTCTACTCAAGACTTAGAGCTCACTATTATTGAGTACCTAGAACAACAACCCCTCATTAAATTGCTTAGTCAAGAGTTGAAATTCTTAAGAAATGCAATTAAAATCTGCAATTGAAAATGGATCCTATATCAATTACAGAGCCGCCAACAGAGAGATACGATGAATATATTGCAAGGAAGAACGATATTATAGGAGAGGGACCAGTCAATATTTCCTATCTCAAAAGAAGCGACAAGTTTACTAGTGCCTTCAGAAAAAGCATGTATGTAAGATCTCCCAATACCTCAGTCCTGTTCGACTCTTCTACATTGGTTGAAGAAGATTCTGATGAAGATGATTATAAATCGCCAAAGTCCAATATAATCCACCAGTAACAGTAACAATAACAATCAACAATAGTACTGACATTACCCAACTATCTCCAATTTCCTCTGAAAAGAATCTTGGCAATTTATCAAAAAATCATCAGCAAAATGGATCCTCAACGAACCAAAATGGAGATGCACCCAAAAATGAGTCCACAATAAACTACTGGCAAGAAGATTACTATCAACGAGGTGGCCACATACAATATATTTGATTCTTCTAATACACCAAAAACAAGAAGCAGTAAATCTAAATCCAATCCATCCAAACCTATTATCACACCTAAAAAGAGAATGAAACCACTTCCATGGAGTAGAGTAGTTGTACAATCATTAGAGTAAGCCAACCCATACCTTTTACATTCATTGAATAATACGCTAATATTCTTATTTCAAAAACAAATGTATAGGGAAGGAATCTGTTTGGAATAAATTACCTGAAGTTAATTTTGATGAAGAGCAATTTGTAGAGTTGTTTTCGTGTATACCGAAAAATTAGTATCTTTTAATGGATCGCCTGTTCTCTCTCTGGATTGGGAGGTAGTGGAATCCAGTAGCTCTGCTATGAATAAGAAACCAATACAAAAAGTAATTTCTGTACTTTCCCAAAAGCGATCCAATGCCATCTCTATCATGTGTAGCAAGCTTCCCAGCGATGAAAATCTCATTAGAGCACTAAGAGAACTAGACTCCTCGAAGTTATCATTGGATTTAGTCTCTACCTTGCACAAACAATATCCCTACTCAAGAAGAAATGGCTTCCATTCTTGAGCTAAATGATGATTTCATTATTGGATAAACCTGAGAGGTAAAGAAAAATAGGATGACCCAATCAAATGGAAGGCAAGATAATTAATAATTGTTTTAAATTAGATGGTGCTTGATGATCGATGGATTCCCTAAAATTAAACAGAGACTAAGATGCTGGGAATTCATGTTGAGATTCGATGATTTGATTAAAAATATAGCTGAC
>RCNN01000445.1:0-16507 GCA_003667245.1 Heterostelium multicystogenum
GACATTGGAGAGTAAGAAAGTGCTTACCTCGAATATGCATCCAAAACTTAAGTCCATTGAAAGTTGCACCATTATCTGGTGATACATTCAACTCGGACAACTTGATTCTTCCTTGTACAAAATTACCATAGTAGTTCAAATCTGAGAGATAGACGTGGAATTTAAATAGATAGCCTTTGGTGTTGGAACAGTATCAACGAAGACTTTGACCATTGGCTTATTGGATTCGGAATAAGTATTTACATTGATGAGGAACTCAAGGAAATACAAAGATTTAGAGTCATATCCACTGCCATCATATCTAAATCCCATATAATCTATTTTGAATTAGTATTCGTTCTATTTGAATTTAAATCAAATCAATATATGTATATATATATATATAATTACCATTTTCATTCACAATGGTGGCTAACAAACATGAGTTAGTGGTATCATTGAGACAGTGTTTTCTACGGTTACAACTGCAGTGGAATCACTTCGTACACCCACTACCATAACCATTTTTGATAGAGTGTAACAATATTATTAGATATTACAACTGAAAAAGTAAATGTTACTAGTAATAATAGAAAGTGATTGTATTTCATTTTAATAATAATATTAATTTTAGTTATCTGTAGTTGTTGCTGATGGAACTGATGCTAATACAGATGGTTTCGAAACCAGATGATTTAAATAGTTGAGAGGTTCTGTTTAAAATCAGTTCTAAAATTACATTTTATTTATTTTGGTCTGAAAGCATGATTCGCAGTGTCCATGGATTTCCCTTTTCAAATAAAAAACTAATGATTAATCGTAAAAATCATTTATTTTGATTGAATTACCAACACTTCAGTTCTAATTTAGGAAAATGACAGTCATTTTCAAAGATTATGAACTTTTCGACTTTTTATAACCACAATATAATATAATATAATTTAAATGTCTATTTTCTTTTTATACTTTATAGAAATATACTAACTTTGCCTTTTGATATCAAATCATTGCTAATGGTCTTGAAATGATTGTGAAATCAGTAACACAATTAAAAAGAAAAAGAATATCAATTATTTAACAGAATTAGTTTGAATGCAATTCTGGAAGTTAACATAGAAAGTGATCACGAATTGCTATAAACTTTCATTTTTGAAGAAAGAAATACTGTTGTTCAATAAAGGAATGCAATATTCTTTACTTTTACAAATACAATTTTTTAAAAAACTTTAAAGAATAAATATTTAATCAGAATAATTTTTTAGTAATTATTACATTATTTAATAAATCTTAAAAATAATTATCTAAATTTAGATTATTTAAATCTTATTAATAAAACTAAATTTAGACAATCAATTTTAAGATTTTCCTTACCGTTTTTAAACATTAAATTTGAAGTTCAAAATTTAATTTAAATATGAATTAAAAAGTAATACACAATCTAAAACAATTAAATATTCATTTACTAATTTAATTAAAAATAGATATACCTCAAAACTTTAAAAATTTAAGCTATACTAGTCATTACACCAATAAGATGTCATCGTCTAATGAATCGAATAAAGTAAATAGCTCCACCACTACATCTACCAACAATGGTAATACATTATACATAATATTTTGCAGAATCAGTGTGGATGAAACTAACATATAATGTACTAATGAACTTATTATATAATAGTTGGAGGTAGTGCTAGTGGTAGTGCTAGCACAAGTGGAGGACAAACTTTACATGCAAACTTAGCTGATAAAATTAAAGAATACAAATGCAAGTCAGAAACATCGCCTATGAATACGGTAAGAGATTTGCACATGCCCATTGAGGAGTATCGTCCACCCGGATACACTTTGAAGATGATGCAGGTAATCACACGTCACGGTCGTCGTACCCCAGAGTCTAATCGATATCCACTCTCGCTGTGGTCGTGCAACTCTGTCGATAATCTCATCGTCAACAAGGATGCAAATCGTCCCGAGTGCAACCTTGGACAGCTCACTGTCTTTGGTACCCGAGACCTGATCAACCTTGGTAAGAACTACCATCGCATGCTCATCGACAAGGTCAAGTTCCTCTCCGATGAGTACAAGCCCGACGAGATCTTTGTGCGTTCCTCCGACCGTGAGCGTACGATCAGCTCGGCTCGATCACTCATGCACGGTCTCTATGGCGGAGCGTTTGCCGACGCCCAAGAACACATGCTGAACGCCGCCACTTCCTTCGTCATCTTACCAGAGGCCGTTGAGAACATCTATCCACGTGGGGCATGTCCACGATACGCATTCCTCAAGTCCATCCTTCCAAAGCATCCCAAGGTGCTCGCCGAACAAAAAGAAAGCCACTTGGAAGAGTTCTCGCAAAAGCTGCGTGATATCTTTGAGGCTTCGAAAGGATACGACTCTCCACTCTATGTGCCTTCGTGGAGATCGTACGCTGGTCTCGTAAACTCATTCGACTGCTTCAAAAATCATGGACTACCATTGCCACAAGGTTTTCAACGATGAAATCATCGACCGTATGTATCTCGAAGCTTCCAAAGAATACAAGAGAATGGCTCTATTCCCAGAAATGCAGAGGCTTGGAATCGGTAGATTCATAGGTGATCTCAGCAAACAAATGAAGTCAAAGGCAATGAACCTCGACAATACCAAAGATCTCAAGTTCGCACTCTACTCTGCGCATGACTCGACTCTGGGTGCACTTCTGGTTGCCTATGATATGTACGAAGACAACAAGCATCCAGAAACAGCATCAGCACTAGAATTCCTCCTGTTCGAAAAGGATAAAAAGAATAACAACTCAAGTGGAGACAAGCAACTGGCAACAGAAAATGCAGGTTCCAAAACGAGTGACCAATATGTTAAGGTCATTTATAATCAGCAACCACTTCACATCAAGCCTTGCAAGGAATTCGAAGTCGATGAGATGTGTCCATATGATAAGTTCGTCGAGATAAGCAACAAGTTGATTCCAAATGACTGGACTCAAGAATGCAAAATCAGCGAAGCCGAAAAGAAGAAGTTACTCGAAGAATTAAAAATATCTGCAAAATATTAGAATACATAAATTTCTTCCAAACCACAACCATTGTCAACTTTGACTTTTTTCAATAAACACTGACTAAGCTTAAGTTGTCTACCACACTGCCGAAGACCAGGCACTAAACAACACAATCAAATTTGTCAAACACACATCATGATTGATTTACTGTTTGCCAAAAGATTGCACACTCCTCACTAGACCCAAATTGTATTTTTTGTTTGTTTTTTCATCAAAATTGAAATTTCTAATTTTCCCATTTTCTGTATAAAATTTAAATTTTTATCAATTTTTTTATGTTTTTGGTGATGATCAATTTAAAAAACTAATCTTTTAAGATGTATATTTAATTCAGAAACTCACCCCTCAGTGGCTGGTCCTCTACCCAAATTTCAATTAAAAAAATTACTCAAAATAATAATAATATTATGTAATTAATATTAATCTATCCTATAAACAAAACTCTTTTCCTTCTGTTGTGTTTCAAGAGGAAATTGAATTGATGCTAGCATTTTAGTTCGAATATCAAATTCATTTCAATTAACACATAAATCATCAGTAGCAACTTGAATCGACTGAAAATACTAGTTTATAAACTATAAATTTTAAAGTTTCTATTTGATTCATTTATTAAGTTAGGTTTGAATTTAATATTTAAAATATAAATCCTAAATAAAAGTAAGAAATAAAAAAAGATAGATATATAAACAAACACCCTCTAATCACATTTGTGTGACTCGACACTCTACTCACTCCCCCCTTACTCATTCACCCATTCACCCATTCACTCATTCACACCACACACCAAATTTTAAAGAGATATATAATATAAAATAATAACAATTATTATTAATATTATTAATATTATTTGTTTGAAAAATATAAATATAACATTTATATTTGGAATATTGTACAATATTAATATTAGGTTTTTAAGATATAGCTTATTATAGTACAAATTAGAATTTTAATTGATAAAGTTAGATAGTTAGATATGTCGGCTACAACTCCAGCATCAACAACATCATCAACATCACAGGACTCAAAGAATGTAAAATTGGTCACTGTCGAGGGATCGTCCCCTGAGGACATGGCTGCTGCTGTCAACAAGTTGGAGGAGAAGGTCTATACTTTGGGTGTCGTCGTGAGGATAAGAATCGTTGGGAACGTAGAGCTCCTTTGGCTCCATCTCACATCGAACAGCTGGTCAAGAAAGGGAATTAGATGTATTGTCCAGCCATCAACATTGAGAAACTACTCCAATGGTGCCTACCAAAATGCAGGTGCCATCATTCAAGAGGATCTCCGTGACTGCGACGTCATCATTGCCGTCAAGGAAGTCCCCTCCGAATACCTGTTCCCAGGAAAAACATATATCTTCTTCTCCCCACACCATCAAGGCACAGCCATACAACATGCCAATGTTGGACGAAATCAACAAGAAGGTAAGTAGATCCATTGCAATGACAATTGGATACTCTCATGGCCTGAACTGACATCATTCTAGAAAATTAGATTGATTGACTACGAAAGAATCACTGATGATAAGAACAGAAGATTGGTAAGATTTGGTGCTTTTGCAGGTTATGCTGGTATGATTGATATGCTCCATGCCCTTGGAGATCGTTTGTTGGCCAAGGGATTCTCTACTCCTTTCTTGCACGTTGGTTATTCCTATGTATACTCTAGACTTGAGAATGCTATGGATGCTGTCCGTGCCATCGGTGAAGAGATTTCACAAGTTGGACTTCCAGACGAATTGACTCCATTTACATTTGCATTTACATCAGATGGTGCAGTAGCCCAAGGTGCTCTCTCCATCTTCAAGTTATTGCCACACAAGATGATCACTCCAGACGAAATATGTCGATATTGTTAAGAACAAGAGTAAAGTTGAGCGCATGGAGGACACTAAATCATCGACTCTATATTGATATTTGATTTGGATGACACTATATTTAGAGGGAGAAAGAGGAATACTATATGGTACCATCGTCACATCTGAACACATGGTTGCACCTATCGATCCAAAAGAAGAAGTTCGATAAGAAGGAATATTACAATGATCCATCACAATTTAAGCCAATTTTCTATGAGAAATATGCACCATACATTTCATGCATCATCAATTGCATGTTACTGGGATGCCAAGTTCCACGTCTCATTACCATCAGACAAATGGAAGAGTTAGTTGAAACTGGAAATTCACGTTTGATTGGTGTTGCTGATATTTCTGCAGATATCAACGGTTTCACTTGAATTCCTCATGAAAGACCACTTCCATTGACTCCCCATTGTTTGTATATGACCCCAAGACACAAGAAATCCATGATCCGTAAGTAATCGAATACTTCATCCAGCAACCACAACCTGATAACTTATACTCTATTTTAAAGAACTACCGATCAGAAATATATGTATCGTGATGGTATTCTATTTTTGGCAGTTGACAACTTGCCAACTGAATTCCCAAGAGAAGCAACACAATGGTTTGGTGACCATTTGCTCCAATTTATGGAGGGCAGTTGTCAAGTCTGATCCAAAGAAGCCATACGATCAGATGGATGATTTGCCAGCTGAAATTAAGAGAGCCGTCATCACTGCTCATGGTAGTCTCACTCCACCATTCGAATACATCAAGGAGTTGAGAAAGAAGCGTGAAGCAATGTTTGGAAAAATCTTGATTATTGGTGCTGGATACCACTTCTCACCCAGTTCATCGATTATCTCACTCGTAATCCAAGTCACGTCATCACCGTCGCAGATATCGATGTCGAGCAAACTAGAAAGTACTAAAGTTTGAAACCAGATAACATCGATGTTGCCATCGTTGATGTAAATGATAACGTCAAGTTGGATGAGCTTGTAAAAGAAACAAACTGTAGTTATTTCCCTCCTCCCAGAGGATCTTACTTACGCAGTTGCCAAGTCATGCTTGCGTAACAAGAAGCATTTGATCTCTATTGGATATCTCACTGAGAGAGATCAAGGCTCTTGGTGCTGAGGCTAAAGCAAACAACCTTACATTCCTCATGGAGATGGGTTTGGATCCAGGTATTGACCATCTTGAAGCAGCAAGAGTTATCAACGAAGTTCAATCACAAGGTGGAAGAATCAGAACATTTGTATCGTGGGCTGGTGGTTTGCCCGCTCCAGAGTCATCAGACAATCCATTGGGATACAAGTTCTCATGGAGTCCCAGGAGTTCTCGAAAGCATGCACTCTCGACCGCTAAGTACCGTCAAGATGGCCGTGAAATTTCCATCCCAGGAGCCGAAGTATACAAGAGAACCCAAAAAGTCGATATTTTCCCAGCCCTTGCTCTTGAAGGTGTGCCAAACAGAAACTGTCTCGATTTGGCCCAACACTACAACATTAAGGACTGCAACACATTTGTTCCGTGGAACCTTGAGATACAAGGGTTTCTGCCAAGTTATCGAGGCCGCAGTCGAAGTAGGATTGCTCGACGAAACTGTATATAGCTACTTGCAACCATCAGAACCATCGCTATCATGGAATGAAGCACTTCGTAAGATCCTCCCAGTACCACTCAACGAAAACATCTCTACCGAAGAGATCTTCAGAAGAAAATTGAGAACCAGAAGAGGATATCCCAGCAAGGGATACGACGACGAGAAGATCACATCGATTCTCTCTGTATTCGATTGGTTGGGTATTTTCTCTAACACCATCAACATTGCACAAAAGGGTACCTACATTGATGGATTCTGCGAGTTGCTCAAGGGTAAGCTCGAGTTCTCACCATCAGAGCGTGATTTTGATCATTCTCCACCACATCTTTGGTATCGAATGGCCAGTGTGGAAAGCACGAAACCAAGACCTCCACTCTTGTTTACTATGGTGACAAAGACATCTCTGCCATGGCCTACTGCATTGGTTTGCCAGTTGCCATGGCTGCCGAGCTCCTTGTAGAAGGATCCATCAAAGAGCGTGGGTGTCATCCTTCCAGTAACCCAGGAATGCTACAAACCCATCTTGAAATCTCTTTCGTAACGAGGGTATTAAATTCATTCACCGTTGTCAATTTGATTCAACTTTAAAATGATTAAAGAAAACAATATTAAATAAACCAATTAGCAACCCTAAGATGATGGGTATTATCTTGAAAAGAGATCAAAACAAAAATTATAACTATCTTCTTCTTTTACATGATTATTATTATTTGTACAATATGTTTGTTATTTCTTTGTCTTTCTTTGTTTATCCTGTTCAATGCACGAAGTCTACTAAATATTTCATCGTCTTCTTTAACTGGCTCTTCGGTGTGTCGTTGTGGTTTCGAGTGATTCTTCCGATACCTTTGGACCGGTTATCAATGATTTCATCGAGAATCTTATCAATTTCTTGTTCGGGCTTCTTCCTCCAGCTGATCTTCTGAACCAAAGGCATCACTGATCATTTCTTCGATGATAACCAGCCTTCATCAATCTCCTGTCCCATTGCCATCATGACTTTATTCAACTCTGGCAGCTTGATTAGATCGTTCATCATCTCATTACTTCGGTTGACTTTGCAAGGTGACCAGCAACCTTTGCCATTGAAAGATTCTGTTGGAGTTGCATCGAAACTGAATTCATCTGTGCCTTAGCAGTGTAGATTCTATCCTTAGCCTTACGAGCGGCAGCAATTTCCTTTGCCAGTGTCTTTGCACTCTTTTGATCGCCAGCCTTAACTCTCTCTTTCACCATTCTAATAGTCTTCCTTCTCTTGCAAGTCGATAGCTCTAATCTGTTGATCCAATCCTCTATCTTCTTTTCTAAGTTCTCTCTTCCATTTCCTTCACCATCTCCTCTGGTGAAGGTTTCTTCAAAAATGAAAACATCTCTCTAGCTTTAAGTTATTAAACTTATTAAATAAAAAAAATACAAATAACAACAATAATACAACAACGAAATACGATATTTGAATGATGATAAATTTTATAAAAATATAACTAAATATAAATATATTTAATAAGATAAGAGGTTCTAACTACTTTTCAGTTTCAAATTGAAAAAAAACAAAACCATTTATAAAGTCAAAATTAAAAAAACACAAGTTCTTGATTTTTCAAGGATTATTTTTGTTTATTTGTTTAATCAATCTTATTTTTAAATATCTATATTAATTCTATTAATTCTATAATTATTTATGTTCTTTTACTAAATTTTACAACTTGAACTTTACTTCAAGGTTGTAAATTGATTCATTGGTAAAATGATTGAATATGAGAGATCAAATTTAAAATATTCTTTGTTTATAAAATGTAAATTATAAGTAATTAGTATATTTCAAACTTTGGGGTTCAATAATGATTGAAGTGATTTCCCGTTTGGTTGCAAACTAATCTCCGATTCTATCAAGATTAAACTAAATGGTATTTTTGAGTGCGAAAAATATTATAATTTTGTCAAAAAAACCATTTTTTACTTTTTATTTGGCTGGTTTATTTTATTTTTCCATTCATTATTCCATACACATTGCTGACCAAACAAACATACAACACCATCACCACCTCTGTTGGGTGTACTTGTGTTATTGTTTAAACTTGTTTTGTTTACGAAATAATCAATAATCAATAATCAATAATAATATTTATTATAGAATTATTTACCAAGTTTAGTTAGTATTACAACATATAACATCATTTCAAATCATATATATATTTCATTATCTCTACATCTTAAATAATATAGTTTAGCAAAGATTAGAAAGATTAGAGATTAGATTATATTAGATTAGATTAAAATTGATAGGCTAAGGTTTGGTGACCTGTTATTGTTGATAATTGGAAGATGGGACAAACAGATTCTAAACCAGGTCAAAAATACACCTGATACCACTATGACAATGTCTGAGAATGCCGAGTTTGTCGAAATTAATAATAGGCATTTGGTTGCTTTCCCAATGCAGTTGAATCAGCTGAGGAGATTAAAGACATTGTCGTTGGCACACAACAATATACAGAAATTAGATGGTGTATCGCAAGTGATCTCTCTTGAAGATTTGGATTTATCTTATAACTCATTACAATCATTGTCAGGTAATTCGAAATAAGAACATCTGAATATCACCAGTGAATATCAAGCTTATTGTATTGTTATTATTATTATTGATATTTAGATGAACTATTCCAAGTTGTAAATCTCAAGAAACTGAATGTCTCCTTCAATCAGATACAATCGAGTATTTCTCCAAATATAGGATTGCTTAAGCAGTTGAAGGTGCTGAACTTGTCCAATAACCAAATAGTCTCAATCCCCAAGGAGATTGGATTGTTGTCATTGGCTTTGCAAATTATAAATCTATCTTTTAACAAGGTAAATTCAATTTCCATGCCATAGTTCTATTTCTTTATTATTATCATGTATCCAGATTTGATTGCTAATATCTATTGGTTTATAGCTGGATTCACTACCAAAGGAAATTGGACAATTGAATCAGTTGACAAAGTTGGTATTAAATAATAATAAGATTAGTGTGTTGCCCCCTGAAATTGGAAAACTCAGTCAGTTGGTTCTCTTGGATCTGGCAGAGAACGAGCTAAAATCACTACCTAGAGAGATCGGACAGTTGAAACAGCTTGCAAAACTCTATTTAGATAATAATGATTTCCTAGAGTTGACTTCTGAAATAGGTCAGCTTTCAGAGCTGAAGGAGCTTAATCTCCGTAGCAATCAGTTGGTTGACTTGCCAAGCTCTATGCATAAGCTATCCAAGCTTACATTGATCGATTTGGAGGATAACCAATGGGAGAGTAACCAATATCAAAGCGGAAATATACAGCAGCTTCTTGCATACTTGAAGACCAAGCGAGATGTCGTCAACAAATCAAGAAAGGCAACCTCTAAAGAATACAGACGTACATTGGAGCGACAAAAAGTGGAGGAAAAGAAGCGTAACAGCATCAACACAGTGTTTGAGACAGTGTTTACTTTTATTGAACACAAAAAGCAGCTTTACCGTATTGTTGAGGACAGTGTAAAAGTGGTTGTCATTCGTCAGAACATAGCTGAATGCAGATTGAATGATAGCGATTGTTTCATCTTGGATGCTGGAAAGCGAATTTATGTATTTTTAGGTAGCTTCTCGAGTCAGAGGAAGCGTTTGAAATCAACCCATTTTGCTGGCTTGATGTTGGCCGAATCAAGCGCCAAAGAGCTCATCGTTATGGACAAACAAGACAAAGCGTGAGGATCAATCTGAATTCTGGAAGGAGTTGGGTGGAAAGTATTCCGTCAGTAAAGAAGCTGATCAAGATGATAATTCGAGCATTGAGGATCTCATGCTGATGACAAAGATGTTCAAGTTTACCGAGGACAAGGGTGGACGTATTGATATTCACGCCTACATGGGTGAAGAATTGTATCGATCTATGTTGGAGAGTAGCAGTTGTGCTGTTCTAGATACAGGAACTGATATCTACGTTTGGTCAGGTACCTATTCCACAATGAATGAGAAGTCATGGTCCATGCTTAAGGCAGAGGAACTCCTAGGCCACAGACGTGATACAGGTGAAATCTTATGGCAAATGCAAGGTGAGGAGTCCCTTATTTTTAGAGAACACTTTGTTGATTGGGTAGATTATGCTTGGGATCCCGAGTGGGTCCGCAAGCTCAAAGCTCAGAATGATGAGGAAGAAATGCTCCGTGCAGAGGCTGAAAGAGAGAGAATACGTATGGAGAAGGAGGAGCTCGAAATGGCAGAGAAAGAGTTGGAAAGAGAAAGACAGGAGAAAGAAGAAAGAGAAAGATTAAAGCAACAACAACAACAACCAACAGTTACAGTTACTCCAACTCAAGCACCTGCAACCGATGCAAAATCAGAAAGAGAAAGATTAAAAGAAAGAGAAAGGGAAAAGATCAGAGAACGTCAAAGACAAAGAGAATCCAGCTCTAATCAATTGAATGTTACATCTGCGACCTCAACACCAAACATGACACCAACAATCACACCAACTTTAACACCAACTCTGAATCCATCTGCAAGCCCAGTTGTATTACCATCAATCCCAATTTCTGAACCAAAGAAATTAATTGTTCCAGAAGTATCAAAGCCAGCTACTGTTGAACCTTCAAAACCCGCTCAACTCCAAGCTCCTAATGCAACAGTTGTCAATAAGCAGGAACTACCAAAATCGACTACAATATCTTTACCTGTTTCAAAAGCCTGCTGTTGTAGAACCTGTCAGTCCAATAAAATCAGAGCCTGCCAAACTGGAGCCAGTCAAACAGGAGCCAGTTAAACAACCAACAAAACAGGAACCAATTAAGCAAGAGCCAGTTAAACAAACAACAACAGTATCTATATCAAATGAAGTGCCAATTGTTCCAGAACAAAATGTAAATTTACTTGCTCCACTTCCTGAGAAAGCAGAATCTAGAGCAAGAAAACCAGCAACAAAGAATCCAATTCGTGCAAGACAGGAGAGAGCTGCTGCTGAAGAAGAAGCCGCTAAGTTGAGAGAAAAGAATGAAACTGCTGAGAAAAGAAGATCTACTACCTCTGCTACTGGTACAACTGGCTTGCTTCAGGCTTTGAGTTCTGATGCCGAAAAGATGTTTTTGAAGCGTCGTGAAGATGCTGCCAATAAGGAGCAGCAAGGTATTACTGCACTCATCAATTTGGCACCAAAAGGATCAACCAAAGTTGTTGCACGTTAAGGGTAGAAGATCACCTTTTGTTCGTCAAGTAGAATTGAGTTACCTCTCTTTGAACAGTGGTGATGTATTCATTTTGGATTGTGGAAAAGAAAAGAATCTTATCTATCAATGGAATGGTTCAGAATCAAATAGAATAGAGAAGGGTAAAGGTATGGATATTGCCAAGTCGATCAAGGATAAGGAGCGTGTAGGATGTCGTGTTATCCTCATAGATGAAGGAAAAGAACCAGATGATTTTTGGAACGTTCTCGGCGGAAAAGGTCCAATTGCTGATGCTGCTAGTGCAGGTGACGATCGTGAAGCTGAGCTCAATATTCGCAAACATATCAATCTCTATCAAGTCGTAGCAACTGATCCAAATCAAACTCAATTTGACCTGATGCAATGGAGGGCCGTCTTTCAAAGAACATGCTACAAGGATCAGAGTGTTATATATTGGACTGTGTTTCTGAGTTGTTTGTCTGGACTGGATCTACCTCAAAGTTTAAAGATTCGTAACGGTTCACTCAAGATGGGTTCAGATATGTTGGAAAAGAGAAAGAATAATATATGGGTATCAGCATGCCATCGTGAATTCCCGGGTAGTGAACAAGTACTTTTTAAAGAACGTTTCCCAGATTGGGGAGGTTCACTTCCAATTATGGTCCAGCAAACCCCAGTAGGTTTGAACACAGCTGCTTCCAAAGCTCAAGTTAAGATTGATGTAACAACCATCTTGAAACCAAAAGCAGAGAAGGAAGAAGTCGTTATTGATGATGGTAATGGAAAAATTACTTGTTGGCGTGTGGAAGATTTTACAAAGATTCCAGTAGATCCATCACGTTATGGTCATTTCTATAGTGGCGACAGTTACGTCATTCTCTATACCTATATCTATAAGAATAAGGATTGTTTTCTCATTTATTTCTGGCAAGGAAAGAATTCATCAATCAACGAGAAAGGATCTTCTGCACTTCTCACAATGGAACTCGATGATACACTTAAAGGAATGGCAAAGGAAGTCCGTGTCGTTCAAAATAAGGAACCCAAGCATTTCCTATCAATTTTCAAATCTAAATTTATTGTTCATCAAGGAAAGGACCCAATGTCTAAGGGATACAAAGCTCCTGATGCCAAGCAATTCTCCCTACCATATTCGTGGTACTACAAATGTGAATACTCGTGCTGTACAAACAATGACATCACCACATTCACTCAATTCATATGGTACCTACATTTTAGCCAGCAACAATGGAACCAACACTTTCATATGGTTTGGAAAGCTGTCGAATGATTTGGAGCGCTCATATGCCAAAACTATTGCTGGACAATGGCCATCTACAAAGACAGTCGAAATCAATGAAGGACAGGAAACACCAGCTTTCTGGGAATCCATAGGTGGCAAAGATATCTATCCAAAGAGCAAGTTGACAAAGAGAATTTGAGCCTAGATTATTCTCTTGCTCTATTGGTTCAGGTATATTTTTGGTTGAAGAAGTTCATTCATTTGCTCAAGATGATCTACTTCAAGAAGATGTCTATATCGTTGACGGAATTGATCATGTCTGGGTTTGGATTGGTGTTGATACAACAGAGACAGAAAGAAAAGATGGCTATGGAGTTATCACTAGACTATGTCGCTGCTCTTGAGGCTTGGGATGGTCGTAAGGATATTCCTGCATACACAATCTATGCCGGTAAAGAGCCTTTTATTTTCACATCCAATTTCCATGGTTGGGACTTTGCCAAACGAAAGGTACCACTTACATATGATAAGGATGTCACTTTGGTATTTGATATTGTTCAACTTTACACAAAGAAATACACTCATGACGATATCATTAACAAGAGATATCCAAAAGGTTTGGATGGTTCAAAGTTGGAAGAGTATCTCTCAGACGAAGAATTCTTTAAGCTTTTCAATATGAGTTTAGAAGAGTTTAAGAAACTTCCACTATGGAGAAAACAATCTATAAAGAAAGAACTTCAATTATATTAAAAATAAAAGCTGACTTAGTATATATATGTATCAAATCCAAAGTTGAATGAATTGATTATTATTTATCTAATAGAGCGAATAATTTATTTTTAAAATGTATATTGATTGTTGTATTCGATTTGATTTTACAATGTGTATTCATTTGAGTGTTACATTTTAAGGTTTCTACCTTCAACGCTGAGAGTAAAAGCTCTGGGATTTCCTTTGTAAGTCTGTCTCATGATCTTCTTTTCAATTTCTTTATCAATCTTGCTGATGGTTCTAATTGGTGATACATTGGCATTGTGTACACTTTCATCGATTCCTCTTGGCTTCTTTTTATAATTTAAATTGGCTCTTGGAATAGAAATTGCATGCTTAATGTGTGCTGGTAAATAATCATCCTTTGTGAATCTGGAATAATGGTTAGTATGAATTCGATTATTAACAAGAGTGACAAAAGCGAAAGTTACTTTTTAGTTAAACCTTCAACACTGTGAAGTTGATCTGGATCTACTTGGACTTCTTGGTGTTGTCTCTCCTCTCTGATTTGAGTGGGTGCGCTCCACTTGTGTAAAGCATCATATGCGAGCTTTTTAATGGCAGGTGTTTCATTCTCCGACTTGTGGATTGCAGTAACAATCTTTTTGATTCCACTTCTGTTTATTTGGTCACGGGCTGTTGGCAATGAACAGAGTGCCTTCAACATTGCTGTTTTGACCTTAATATTTGGCATAGCTCCATCTGGCAAAGGCTCCATCCACATTGCGATAACGTGGAAAATGCTGGATTAGCAAGTATTAAAACGTCATAAAGCTGTACTTTGCTGAGAGTGGACTCTACCTCTGACAACAACATAATCTTGTTGAGTGCTGGTGATTTTTTCTTGTTGGCTGCGACATCGAGATCAGCTGCGTGCATCATCTTATCCAAAATATCACGTGACATTTGATACGCAACTTTGTCATCCAATTTTTTCACCTCACGTCTGCCCTTCATAGATTGTAATACCACATCAAATGGGTTAGGCTCCAAATCCTCGCCATTTCATCTGTTGAGTCCTCTTTTTTGCTCTTTCTCGACTTCTTCTTCTTCTTTTTATTTTCATCGTCACTTCCTGCATCTTCTTCATCTTCATCATCCTTACTCTTCTTGACTTTCTCTTTTTTCCCTTCTTTTCCTTCTTCTTCTTCTTCTTCTTTTCTGCATCACTGTCTGATTCATCTGACTTATCCTCTGGCTCTTCTTCTTCCTCTTCATAATCACTATCTTTGTCTTCGTGATCATCTACATTCATAGCTTCGCCCTCTGGAGCCTGTTCATCAGCATCATCGGTGACGGCCACATTCTTGACTTTTACTTTGACAGATGTTCTCTTGCTTCTTGAAAGTCTAGTGAAAGATTTCTCCTCTGGGACAGCCTCTTTCTTTTCTGAGTCACTTCCAAAGATATCGTCATATTCTACTTCTTTCTTCTTGTCAGATGCCTCCTCCAAAGCCTCTTCTTTCTTCTTCTTCCTCTGCATCACTGGATTTGGACTTCTTTGATTTCTTGCTCTTTCTTTTTCTTTCCTTCTTTTCTTTCTTTTCCTTTTTATCTTTCTTCTCTTTCTTCTCTTTCTTCTTTCTTGATTTCTTTTCTTTCTTTGAAACTTCTTCTTCCTCTTTCTCTTCTTCCTCTGCACCTTCTTTCTCTTGCTCTTCTTCGTTCACGTCCTTTTCTTGAGCATTATCTTCTTTTGCTTCTGTTTCTACTTCTGCTTCTGCTTCTACTTCCTCATTGTCCTCTACTTTTGCATCTTCCTCCACAGTTTTACTGACTTTCGGTCTGAACAGAGTTCTCATTAGTTTCTGTGGTGATAGTCGAGGGATTCGGTCTGCTCTACACTCTGTTCAGTATTTGCTGAGACCTCACTATCGATTGTCTTATCATCGACCAAAGCTTCGGTACTCTCAACATTATTTGATTCAAGATCCATTTCTTTCTTAAACCTAATACTGTTACTTATTAATCCAACAATAATCAAGAATAACAACAATCCAAAAAGTATAGTAATAAATGTTTTAAGAGATCTGAACACAACAAATAAAATATCAAATGAAATCAAAACAAAATCAAAAACACTAATTCGATTGAAGTTGAATTGAATATTTAGTAGATATAAATATATATTGTATTGTATATAAAATACAAGAACAACTACAAACTAATAGGTTATATACAAGATAAGGGCTAATAATGGTGTAGTTGTATGTCTTCTATCTATTTAACTAATCTATCTATCTATCTATCTATCTAAATTATTGATGTTATTGTTGGAGTGTTAGAATGAATGTTGCTGTTGGTGTTTTTTAAATTTTGTTGTTAACACACAAAATTAAGTTAGTTGATGTTTAGTCACAAGTTTCTGTTTGTTTTTTTAAATTTATTTTTATTTTTTGAAATCATTTTAAAAATGACAGTTAATAAGATCATAAACTCTTACCATCGTTTTTTATTTTTTACATAACCTCCACAGTTAATTTAATATGGAGATTGCAGTATTTTAATTAAATTGTTTGATCTTTTTGCTGTCGATCATCATCCATAAATAAATAATCATAATAATCATGATAATTGCCATTAAATGACAGATAGTGACAAATGAATCAAAACGAATGCATTTGCCAGCAAAAGAAGACATTAATTATTGTAAGGTGATATGATATATAAGAATTGATTCAAAAAATAAAAAAATCATTCCTATGTTTTTCCCTTGAAATAAATGCAAGGGTCTAGTCTAATACTAAGATCTTATCTATACAATCGAATTTTGATCAATGGTATCAAATCCACGCAATGAATGAAATGAATCAAACAATCTAAATCCAAAGT
>RCNN01000446.1:0-10900 GCA_003667245.1 Heterostelium multicystogenum
CTCCTTCTCATCTGCATAGTCTAAAAACTCTTTTGTATAGTTTGGTCTCACACGTAAACTCACCAAATTCAGTAGCAATAACTGGAAAATAATAGTATATTCTAGGTTAGTATCATAATTGCGGAAAGTTTATCAATTATTATTTACCTGGATACTTCTCACTCAAGTTTCCAAAAGTTGATCCCAAAATTTTCTTAACTCTAGTCGGATCTTTATAGGGGTGAGTTCCAAACATAATATTGTATCCAGGGAATTTTCAAATCTTTGGCACCATATAAAATCGAATCCCCTAATTGTAAGTAAATAGATAAGTTCAATTTCATTTTAAAATGAAATGTATTTACTGTACCATTTTATACCATTCATAATAACAATGTTTCTAGCAGATTTGCTCCTTACTAGCATCATAAAGTTGTTGCATTCCTGCGTATTGTTTTCCATTAAATACTCTCCTCCGTCTTTTCCATATTTTCCAAGGAAGGAGCTGAGGTTCGTTGTACAACTCAAACAATACTCCACTATCATTTTTGAAGAGGGGCTGCTACCTCCTTCCAAAAAAGTTAAGGAATTCTTATCTGCCATTCTCTGTTGTCCGGCATGATCAGTTTTTGATATCGCCATCATCAGACCAATGTAGATCCAATATACAATACATTCCAAGTGATCTTATCATCTTCACCTGATCCATAACCCTACCCTTGTATTCAGGATTGTACAATTTCGCATTTTCAAGCCAAAAAAATCCTTTGGTATCAGAAAAAAACACAATTAATTTAATATCCATAACCAAAATCTAATCCTTGTATTTTTATCAATTACCTGATTCAAGGATAATCTAACAACGTTGGCACCCCAGTTTTTTCATTTAATTTATAGTCATCTAAAGAGAGGTTCTCTCCCCATGGACTCCATTCCAAAGACGGTCTTGATATACCTCTGAGCATAACAATCTTATCATTGGTCTACCAAGTATGGTCCTCTAAACCTGCAAGCTATTTACAAGGGTGTCACTGTTGTTAATTAAACTAAAATTAAAATGATTATTATTTTTCTTATTTTCATAATTATTGCATCAAAATATTACTTCTATTGTATTATATTTATACATTTATTATATAATTCAAATTATCATTGTGTAATAACAAACACATCAATTATTTTCCAACTGAAGTTAATAATTGGGGTCAAAACATGTCAATGATTTAAGATACAACTTTTAAAATTATTTGATATGGTTAGAATAATCAACAAACTTTAAAATAGAAGGTATATTTAATATTAATTTCAATTGAACAGGTTTAATTTTCGATGAATTTTGATGTTGTTGTAAATTTGTTTTTATCAAAGTATTTGATCAAAAAAATTGATTTCACAGAAAGCCCGGTTAGCTCAGTCGGTAGAGCGCACGGCTCTTAACCGTGTGGTCGTGGGTTCGAGGCCCACATTGGGCGTTCTCTCGTTTTAAATAAATTATCCAAAATGCGCGCATTTAATACTTTGTTTTTTACTTTGGCAAAAAAATTTTCCTCGGTCATCCGATAATAAAGATTAATACTTCAATTTTTAGTCTTAAAAATTAAGGCCTATTTGAGGTGAAGAGAATAAAAAATGATCCAGGAAGGAATTAATGTCTATGAAGGTTGTTTTTACATTTATTAATTAAATATTGATTTCTTTTGTATGTATGTTATTTGTTTTTTTTTCCAATATAACTTTATATTCAATATCATCTATTCATTTAATTTATCAACTTAAAATTATCTGAGTTCCCAATATTTTATTTTTATTTTATTGGATTTCTAACTAATAAAAATTTATTATTATTATTATTATAAAAGATAATAATCAATCATCTATTTTGGGTAGGATTAAACTACTTATAACCCTTTAGATTGATCTTTATTAATTTTATTAAACTTTCAATATCTATTTTCTTTAATGCAAATGTTAGTGTATTATTACAGGAGTTATATATAAGACAGAATCAAATTGATTTAAAATAGGGCTTTTTGAAAATAATGATTTTGATTGATCTTTGAAGCTGATTGATTTCTTCTTTGAGAAGGGTAGCATTAATCTTGGTACCATGGATTTAGATTATTATCAAAATATTCCTTAGCTTTTGTAGCATCCTTGGATATTTCCTTTATCAAAATGAATAAAGCCATATCCTTTGAATTCACCATTCTCTTTTATGGGAATTTTAACATGATCAACTAAGCCATATTTTGTACATTGTTCCTTTATAATTGATTCCAAGTCTAGTTGTTGAATATCAATCTAATGATTATCATTAATAAAAGTTCAATGATAATTATGTAGTTATTAATTATAGTACTTACTCCCCTTTGTTTAAAAGTAATATAAATTGAGGTTCTAAAATCTATTGAATCTCCATATTTCACTTTAAAAAATGGGTTATCTTTCAATAGATTAAAAATGGCCTCTGAGTCTCTAAAGCAATTAAATCTAATAACAGATGATCTCAAGTCCCGGACTATCCTTTCTCTCTTTTATGCCATTTTTAGCAAAAGTTCTAATTAAAAACAATTAATAATCTTTTAAATAGTATTATTTTATAATTAACATACAATAGATGAATCAATAAATAAATTCAAATTTGATTCTTTAATTTTAAAAAAGTACAATGTTGTGTTTGGGAATTGCCCAATAGACTTCAATCTTGGAATTAAAATTTAACTCTCCACTTGATAATTTTCTTTTGGCACAATGAGCTTGATGAGAGATCTATAAAATATGTATTAATATTATCTTTTTGGCTTTGGAAAATGATGTAATATTTACCTTGAAATCTAAAAATGCTAATCCAAGAGAATCACCATTTTTATCAACCATCAGGTGGAATCTTTCACATTTCAAAATGGAAATTATATTTTGAATAGATTCCTATTAAAAAATTGGATTAATACAAATGACTTGAATAAATAGATGTACAACTTACAATTGATAGATTCTTTGGCAAGTTTCTAATATGAAGATGTACTATTGAATTGAAAAATAAGCCAATTAATTTTTTTGATTTAAAGTATAATTGGAAGGAAGGACAACTTACATTTTTCATCTAGATCTTTATTTTTTGATGATGTGATAATAGTAATCGACATACTCCTTGATGATAATTTTTGATTGGTAGTCCATTGTGAAGAAGGTTCAGGATTTATATGCAATAAGTAATATGTTTCAAGAGATATAAGTAATTGTATAAAGAATTTATATTGAAATATAGGTATTTATATAAATAAATATATAAGTGGACCATTGTTTAAATACTTTTAACAATTAATTCGTTAATAATTAATTTGAGACAAGATTCCTTTTTGGGATCCGCTAAACTTAAACATTTAATTTGAGCGATGCTGACAATATTTCAAACTCATATAATCAATTTGAACTTTATAATAAATGAAAATGTTGAAGAATCAACACCACACTCCTATCAATGGATAGACACAATCATTTCCACCACCAATAATACTACAATTACCACCACTACCATTAATACTACCCTTCAATCAATTATACTCCATCAATCTTAATCTTTGTATTTTTTGTTTTTTGTAAACAGTGATTGTTTAACTATGCATTTGATAAATTTAAAAAGTTACTACATCAACAACTACTACTGTTTTGATCTTTGATTATTTTGGGGTTTTTGTTTAAACCATGCTGTATATTCAATCACTCCTTCAGATGAACACTATGGAGTTTGATTGATTATATGAAAGATTTAGGTGTGGTATTCTTGCTCCATATTTAAACAGTAATCCAGTGTTTCTTCAATCAATTAATTCATTCTTGTTTTTCATGAGGGTCAACCCAACTTCCGAAGTTTCCTTTTTAGTATGATGAGTTGTTTTGATGTTTTTGTGTGTTTTTTTTTTTCAACTGGAGTGCTTACTCATCAGTTGGTTGAGGTAGTGGTGGTAAGTTGTGCCAATTGATTAAAACATTCTCCCACTATTAATTGTGCTTGTGATGTGCGGTGCTACCATTTGGTGGTATTGTTGCCACCTTCAAGATAAATCGATGAATGCAAAGCTTAACTAACTGAATGTGATCAGATGTGATTTTGTCAACATTGATTAAAAAGTAACATAACTCAGACATATTAATGTGAGAATGATGGTGAGAGATGATGATGAATCAAATAATTATATTTATATTTAGATAACACAATAAAATTTTGATGCAGCTGCGCATTTCATTTTTATCTCACAACATTCAGCCATTTATATTATTTTGTCATCGATGCATTGTGGTAATGATGAGCTGATCGATACAATATTTATGCTCTAGCTTGTGGTGATGAAAGTGATTGGTGTGTTCTTGCTTCCGTTAATTTAATGTAGTGAATTTAATGAACGAGTTCCAACAAGTTGACTTTTATGGATATCTAATTGTTCAACATTATCATATCTTTGTTTTACTCTATCTTCTCTCCTATCTAGAGTCTCTAGATGGCTTGATTGATTGATTGCTTACTTGCTTACTTGATTACTTGATTGCTTGATTGCTTGTATGATTACTTGCTTGTTTATTTAATTTTAGAATGAAAGATTGGAAGGAAGGAAAGATGCGCAAGCAGTATGCTATTATCATATTTACATATCGTATATCAATGGTGTATATTTTGGGTGAGACCTTCTCTTGTAAACAAAATAAACAATAAACACTACTACTATAAAGAATGAAAACTATGCCGAGTGAGATATAACCTCCAAGTGGTTGATGAGTATGCTTATGGCTGTCAGCACTGTCGGAATCAGATGGTTGGCTAACACAGTCTGGTGAAATGTCACCTTGAAGTACACAGCTATTTGGTGAGCAAACCACTAGCTGAGTATTCATATCAATTGTATTACCAATAGCTACTACTCGACTTCCATAGCATTGAATGTTCCCAAATCCATTGTTCGAGAATATGTTGTTCTCTACCATCACAGAGTCAGTGTCAAAGAGATATATAGAGTTTCCATACAATAATCCATGTGTATTGTTAAACCTGCTGCCTTCAATAAGGACTGATTGAGTACTGACTGAATAAATATTAGTTCCAAGGCTTCCAATGTTGCTGTTGAATGTACAGTTCGAGACCACCAGCTGAGCCAGAGAATTTGGCTTCAATTCCACCAAATATTCCAACGTTGGAATTGAATACAGAGTCTCTAAGTTCAAGGGTGATGGGAGAAGGAGCAGGTTGAAATGTTGTATCCACTGGTTTGGCAGAAATGAATGAACCATTGATGTTCGACTCTATCATATTCCGACTCAAATGTCAAGTTACTATTAGCAATATAGATAAAAGAATTTCCATTTGCCAGCTGACCAAATTCATTATCGATGAATGTTGTGTGGCCAATATACAGCGAAGCGAGTTGCATTAGATAGATATGCTGTGCCTTAGGAGATTTATTATTTGAGAAAGTGCAACCATCCATGTAGATGGTTCCATCTGTTTGGCTGATCGTTTGGGTGATAAATTCAGTAAATACGGTATTATAAATAGAGGTTTCTACACCTCGTAGTCCTAAGTTTGAGATTCCTTTATCAGAGGAACCACCTTGAAATAGGGAGTTTGATATTGTCAGTATGATAAAGTTGGATTCTTCCTGAGCACTCAAGTAGATATTGGAATTATATGATGAACAATTGATAAACTGACAGTTGTCAAATTAGTACTGTCATATTGGAGTAGTAGTACACAGAGTTGAGAATGCTGTTTTCCTGAAAAGCATTCATAACCACCAAGTTTAATAGTGTAATATTTGTCTCGCAGTTAAACATCAACTCTGTCAGAGAGATAAAGCAATCGGACGATTCTAAATCAATGACTACTCCAGACTTTGTATATTCTGAATCTGAAATTGGTGTCGTCTGTCCATTCGATTTGGCGATCGTCTTGAATTCCTTCAACGATCACATTGATACCCAGAAGTCGAGTCTATTGTTGCCTGTAAGTGGATAGTATCCCTGTGACATTTAATGTGCAACACATTGTTTGAGGTATAGCTAACACCAAGTGATTTATAAACTGCTAAGTGCAGACTGTAGATTTGCACATGCTGAACCAACTTCCATACCACACCCCAAGGTGGTATTCGTTGACGCCGTATCTACATAATATATGTGTACTATAGTATCATCATTCTGAGCACAACAACAATGACACAAACTAAAAATAGAAAGAGAAAGAGATAATATAAATAAATAAAATTTACAATAAACCGAACATGTAAAAACCATGATATATATAAATATAGATAAAGATATAAAAGATTGATAAATTACAACACACCCGAAAACAGTAAGGCATTTTTTGATCTGTCATAAGGTTGTCTTTGTTCCCAAAGAATCCAAATCAAATTTTTTTTTGTTTTTGTTTTTTTTAGTTTTAGATTTCCAAAAACAATGGAAAATCATTATTATTTATTATTATTAAAATTATTTATTTATTTTAACTTTTTTAATTAGTTATTTAATCTTAAATAACCATCATTTCTCTTGTAGTACAGCCAACCAAAACCAAGTGCTACAATGATGACCATGATGGAGACAACGATCAAACCGATCTTCCATGATGCCATGTGTCCTGATGTTTTCTTTTTGGTCTCGAACGATAAGTAGGCGTAGTTGGGTGGTTTACCAGTGGTTATTTCGACACTGACACTCTTGTTGCTCTGGTAGTGCGATTACATTGTCAAATGATCCGGTAATCTGGTCTTGTGAAATGATGAGAGTATACTCTTCTGTGTAGTCGATGGTAGATTGGTCCTGGAATTTGATATTAATGTCACCTGCCAATGAAACGGCTCCAAGTACCTCGATAGGTGCCAGTCCACTGTTGTACCTGGTTGGAAGTTCTCTTGCATAAAGATGGTGCTGTGTTTTGAGGTCTCCATCGAAGTAAGGACCTGGAGTTTTGTTCCAACCAATTGGGAGTGTGGCCGAGTTGATAGTGAGTGATCCTGAGACAATAAGATCAGCAGATGGAGAATACGATCCACTATAGAGTGTGAGTGATCCACTAATGCTTAGGGATCCAGCTTTGTTAAAGTTGATTTGTCCACCATATAGGTTGAGATCGGCATTGAGTTTGATTATTGTCGATGTTCAAACAATCCATTTGATGCAAGATTGATGGTTCCAAATGAGACTTGCTTCTTGAACTCTGCAGATCCATAAATATCGATGGCACTAGATGAAGTAAGCTGGGTTGGGATAACGAGTGAAGCACCTGCATTGACAATAGTCAAGAATCCTTGAGCAACGGCTGGTGCAGATTTTTTGTCCAATAGAAGCTGACTGATTCACAATCACAGTGATAACACCAGTGTTATCTAGTGTTTGGAAATCCTCAATGGTCACATCGGCGTTCAGGAGGAAGGTTGAGAAAGGATTGACTATAGTAAGCTGATTAAAGAAGGCATCATCTTGGACTGAAATATTGGTTGATTGCAAAGTGAGTATACCTCTAGATGTAACATTGTGAAGAATGATAGTGTCAGCAACCAGAGTGGCGGTTGAAGTAGTGTCACTCAACTCCAATTCCAAAACAATGTCGATAATATCTGCTGAAACCTCGAGATCTGCACCTGGGTAGAGGAGAACACTACTGATATAGAAATTTCCATCAACAGATACCTCAGAGCCTGGAAGCAAGATGATTTCTCCACCATTGTGACCATCTACATAGGTAAGGTTGGAACACCTTGAAAAGTAATAGTTTGCTGGAATAATATTTTTGTTTGTACTGGCAACTCCACCATAGAAAAAAAAACTGGATCATGATTATAGACCATATTCAAAATGGACATTTGCAACATTTGCAATGGGCAATAGAGGATAGTCTGACCTCCTAGCAATAGGGTTGCGGTTTGGTCTACAATAAATTGTGAGAAGGCATTGAAAGTGGTGTTTCCATTGAGTGTTGTCGTAGCCTCATGAACTAACAAAAGATCCATTTGTACTAACAATTTGCTCAGTTTTCCAGTTAGCATTAACAATGAGAGTGGCTCCATTCAATAATGTATTGTTAAATTCTGCATCCTTTAAAATTGTGAAAGTAACTGGACCACTGATGTTAAACAAAAGGATCTGCTCTTCTCTATAGTTGAGAGTCAACTCTATAAACTGTGGATTTCCAAAACCTGTTGCATCGATATTGATATTATATTGTGTTTCACCAACAACGGGGGCAGAACCACCAGTCCAAAGTGGGTCGTATGAAAAATTACATGGTTTGTCAATGGTGATACAATTTAAAGATGGTACCCAACTCAAGTTTACTACTGCTTTTCGGTATGGTAATATTTGATAACCAATATTAATATATTGAGATGTCAAATGCAGTATTTAGTAGAACAAACCTTGTGCATTGGCAATAGACAGCTGACTAATAAATAATAATGATAAAAGCAAAGATATATACATGAAATGGTTGTTTTTGTAGCTGTACATTTTGTAGAATATTTATTTATATCACAACAAAACTGATATATAACACTAACAACAATTTTACTCCTGTTCAAAAGTTTAGTGCAAATTCTTTAGAAATATCAATCAGCATTTATAAGCAAACGTGTAGTATATTTTTAAAAGTCATTTAGAAGGTACCTGTAGGGAAGAATCACCAACACTCCATCGACTGAAAAACAAACAAGATATTTCTATAAAATTTTGATTTATTTTTTATTGTTTTTGAGAATGGGATCACTAAACAACTCCCAAATTTGATCAGTTTGCAACTCCGAATCCATTTTAAAAATCCAATTAAACAATGGTTTTAGAAACCAGCACTTAAAAATATCATGGTAGTCATTCTGTAATAAATTCAACATTGTAAAAGTACGATCACATTATTTTGGTGAATGTTTGTTTGCAACACCTTCATTCACATCAACAACAACCAATTATTTAAATAAAAAGTGGAACAGGTTGTAAAGTGTAACTTAGATATGTTGGTGATTTAGTTCAGTTTCAATGTTCATTTCATTAGCTGATTCCTATCATTTTACAATCCATAATCAGTTACTTCATTCTGTTGTTTTGATGTATTATCATTTCCAGTATACCCTCTCTACCAACACACCATTTATTTTTAGAAATATTGATGTGTTGTTGGTGTGGTGTATTGATGAAGATATATATAGTGTTAAATTTATTCTGATCAAAATTAAATCTTAGCAACTATTTTCTTTATAATCACATTATTATTGCAAATTATATATATACAGTTAAAATCAAATACATAATCAGCCAAATCATATCACATATTATCCTCTTCTGACACACAATCACTCCTTCATTCCTTTATCTATATGCAGTTGTATCTATATGTATACCATGAGATGATCTCTTCATGAACTCTCTTTAATTCAGAATAATATGTGATTTACCGGTAACAGGTAACAATACAAATCGGTCTCTGCTATTAATAAACACCTGATAAAACTGGTTGAACCAACACGATGATGTGAAACTGTAATTATTTTTGAATACGAATTTTTTCGATTTCCCACATTTAATTGTCTTGATAGTTGTGTTGATTATTTGGAATGAGTGGTTGATGAGAAATTGATGGATAAATAACGAATTACTTACTATTTATGAGAATACCATCACCTGACAGTCACTGTATTATTACTATATATTTAATTAATCTTGATGTCTCTTTACTTGTTTAGAAGCTCTAGCTAAAAGAACATTATTCCATAATAAAATAAAAACTAAGAATAACTATATAAATCAAAGAAGAGAGGAAAACCATGGGTACATCAAAGAAGATAGAAAAAACTATTTAATTATGTTCTTAAGTGCTATAAATATCATTGAAATCCTTTTTTGTGTACTTTGCTCGCTTTTTGTTTTTGATTGGTACCTCATCCAATATCCAATATCAAACCAATTATAGTAAAAAGAACGAATATTAATTCAGAGCGATTTGGTTTATTTTATGTCGAAAAAGAAATGGGTATGTTATCAAAGTGAATATTCATTGTCCTTAATACTAATAGTCTTATTCATAGGGATGTCTGATGTTGAAACCTACCCATATTTTGAACAACTTTTATAGTCCCCAATCTACTTTTTTCATAGTGATTACAACTCACCAATTTTGTCACTTGCCTGCATTTTAATGATACTTTTGACAATTTACTTGATTTTCAAGAACCAATACAACAAGATACTAAGAAGATTTTATCTTTTATTTTCCATAATGCTACTGTTATGCCAAGCATTTACTGCCTTCTTCTTTCTCAGAATTCAAAGCACCCATAATATTGTAGGCAATGAAAATTGTAAAGGTGGATTCTGGTGTTCTTCTTTCAGTGGCTCTAAAGATGGAAAACTCTGGAGTCCATTAGTAGGATTACTGGGTACAATTATTTCATTCAGCTTCAGCATATTCAACTTGATTTTTCTCACTCATTCAGTTAAAAACATTTGATTGCAATCCAGTTCAACGACCAGTTATCTACCATTGATACTCCTTCCCATAGATTACAATTCCATAAACTCTGTAAAGAACTAACCCATATCAACAATAATAACCATAATTTCAGTAACTTTCATAATTACAAGAATTCAACTCATTCTAAAGTATACCATCACCTATATCATAGAAAAACAATGATGATCTCGAGATAGATGGCAACTCTGATTTTTACCTCCGACAACGAAATTGAAATTAACGATAATAACAATAACAGCAATCCAAACTGTCCATCCTATATAACATTAGAGCCACAATGATATTAACAAATAAAATATAGTAATCATGATAATTTATGGAAAATTATCATCACGATTTGTAATAATAAATCAAGGATTGATTTCAGAGTATTAATTTCATTGATTTGGTTTAGTCAAATAAAAATAA
>RCNN01000447.1:0-23608 GCA_003667245.1 Heterostelium multicystogenum
TGACTTGGATTTAGTTTGTTTATTAATTAATTATATAATTATATGGTTATTGGGTTACAGAACCCGCAATAAATCTCGCAAATTATAAGCAGTGGAAAAATGGTTTTTGATTTTTTTTTCATTTTAATTTATTTTTGAAGCCGACACGACATCCTTGTTTAAATTGTGACAAACGAAAATCGGGATTCAACAAAAAACAAAAAAATTAACAAAAATTAAACAATAGGTTATGATCAGAATCAAAAACTTTGATTAACCGATTCATGGATGTCTTCTGTGCTGTTGGTGTTGTTTAAAACCGGATTTTGCAGACACATTAATATTATTATTCGTTAATTAGAAATTTGAATATGCTGGTTGATAATGATCTCTCTCATACTATTTTATTGATAGGAAAAGTCAATATTTTCGAATCGGTACGGTAATTAATAAAAAAAGCATCCTGGAATACACTGAAAGGAAAGGAAAAGAAGCCAGAGCAAGAATAAACTACACTCTACTGTAGAAAAGAATAAATTGTAAACTATTGTTGGGTCTTGTCAACTTCAATTCCAATATGTAGACATATTTAAAGTACTCCATTATATATTGAAATAAACACAAATATATAGTTGTTATTAGTATACTTTGAATAAATAATAATAAATTGTAGTTACTGATATTGTTTAATCTATGATTAAAAATACTTTTAATTAAAAAATGATTGATTTAGATGATCAACTAAATGGTATTCGCAATAAATGAATATATATGGTCAATTACCACATTTATTACTGTTACATTGTTAATAACACTAACCAATGTGATCACACACTTTCATACATATATTTTATTCAATGTTCATCGTTTTTTTTTCATATGAAACTCTTCATCAGTGATTCATCCCTTATACATAAATTTAAAGTAGTATAGTCAAGTGTGGTGGGCGGGTGCAGTAGTCATTGGTATAGGTAATACAATGAACCAAACAATCAACTCTATCATTTGATATTGATTGTTTTAATTTATTTGAATTTATTAATGTCAAATGCAGAAGTAGTACTACTATTATTATTATTATACTATGACTATTGTAAACATCCATTATCAATATAATACAATTATACTTTAAATTATTAATTGGAAATAATAATTATTATTCAATCGATTCTTATAAATAATATTTTGCAAGAGTCACTGTTAATATCGACAAATACACAATTTATCACTTAATTAAAAGGGCTATTTTTATGAGAATCCAGAAATAATCTTGAATCAACAAACAGGCTTTGCTTGAACCAATGCACAAACAACAATAACCAACAAACGACCACGCCTAACAACAATGAACAACAAAAGGTATTATTATAGTTGCTTGGTGAGTAACACATGATAACCATTCACCAAAAGATGAAAGAAAAAAAACCTTTTTGTTTTGATTGGCATTAATGCAAAGAGACTCTTTGCTCTATTAATTGTTTTAAAATGTTTTTTATTCGTTTTATTTTTGATTTTTTTTTAATTTTATTTAATTTTGTCCATTTCACTGAGCAAGCGTCTCCATCTCTCGAAAAAATGTTCGTGAACATTTGGAACTTAAAAATAATCCACCTCTATTATTGTTTGTGTTTATATTAAGGTAATATCTGTACAATTCTACTTATTCTTTTGAATTCCCAATCCATTCAAACCAACTTATTGTACAATAATAAGTTAAAGCGCATCAGCTCAATTTAATCCTCAATTTCTTTCTTAAAAAGAAAAAAATTTAATTTAGTCAGTGTTGATTCAGCTAAATCAAATCAACCAAAACAAACATAATCAATTAATAATATAATAGTACAGTTGTATAGTTGTTTAATAAATTGAATAGTTTTATAAATATAATATAAGTTTAGTTTTAATTTTATTTTAATTAATAATAGTAGTAGAGTCTAAAGTACTAGTTTATGTTGTATTTTTAGTAGTATATTTAATAGTTAAGTTTAGTTCTTAGCTTAGTTAGTTTAGTTGTAATATTATATATAAAGTTCATTTATCAGATCTAATTTAAATTTAGGAAAAAAATAGATAGTTTTAGCTAAAATATAAAAAAAGTAAATAACAAATCTTAAATTCTCTGAATTTAAATCTCAAGTTAGACAATAGTCTAGTGACAGGATAGATAAATAGATAGACAGAAGAGACAGATAGACAACAGTGTTTGTATGAATAACAAATAACTTTAACATCATTCTCAGACATCACGTTGTTTACAAACCTCTTAAAGTCTTTTTTCCTCACTCGATATTCCAATTACAATAATAAGATAATCATACATTAATATTGATAAACAAGATGTGGTGAACATTTGTTAACATCTATCTCATTCACATCACCGAAAATGTGTGGGAGTTTGGGCGATACTATACAGCAGTCAGTGTCAGTCAGTCGGTCGTTGTGTGGTGGTAGGAGTAGTGTAGTGGTTCACTATAATATTTTTTATTTTAATTTATCTCCCATTTACTTTAAAGAGGCAATTAATTAATATTTGGTGGAGCTAATGTATGTCCTCCCATACCACACACCCACCATCCACAACCACAATTCTCACCAACCACACTTCCGCGCCTGCCTACAATACAGACAGAAGCACCCAGTATCAAAAATAAAAAACATCGACGACACGACATAAATAACAGATAAGACTCTCTAACATCAAAGCCAGCAACACAACAAATAACACTACTTTTTATTTCAACAACACAATTCCATTCTTAACAATAACAACAACATGTCTTTATATCTCGAAAACTAAAAACCTAAAAACAACAACAACAACACAACAAACAAACACATGCCTATTGTTAGTAAATATTGTTGGTGAAATTCAAACATTTACAGATATCCAATAGTTTTTTAGAGAATATAGTTTTTTAAGAGATTTAGTAAGGTGTCAATTTTATCCACAATTTAATTTTAAACATTGTTGTTGTTATTATTGTTGCCCCGAGACGCAAACGACAGATCGTGTCGTATTTTTTTATTGTATAATGATTACCATATGGAAACAACACGAAAACTAAAAAAAGAAAATAAACAAATTGAAAACAAATTAAACAATAAGATAATATATAAAACTATATAATATCTAAGATAAGATATTAATATCTTAAAATTAATACTACAAATTCCTTCATTTCACTCTTCGTGCTATTTGAACAACATTTGCATTCATTGCTGTCCAATAAATAAATTTCACAATCTGATTTAAACCAGAAGATAAGATAAGACAGATGTTAAATTAAAATCGACCAGAGATTTACTATCAATCAATTAAAATCTCGTCTCACTTTCAAATTTAAATAGCATCAACACACAAGCACCAACAGCCACAAAAAAATTAGCAAAAGTCACAGTTTTAAATATGCTTCTGAGTAGTTGTACATTTAATTCAAATAGTAACAGAAATAGTTATAGTAGTATTAGTAGTAGTAATAATAATAGTCTATTTAATCATTGTCGGTTTAAAATATACATCGAGTCATCACCAAGGAAATTAGACTTCTAAATTTAGTTTCCAAAATTTTATACATATTTCCATTCCATTTCCAGCTCCAGTTTTCATTAAATTATTCATTTCAATTTAATTCCTAACTAAATACTCTATCTATCTATCAATCTCCAAATCTATCCTAACTCCTTATTTAATAATAAATTAAAATAATATTAATATGTTGCATCATAATTACAGAAGGAAAGTTAATTTTCACTTTCAGATAGACTCTTGTACATTGTTTCATAGTGTCCAGAGTGGTGGATACTTGACAGCTGCAAGATATACCAGCGTTTGCTATAGTAATAGTATTAAAGGAACCAATAGTAATAGAAAACACTTTGAAAAGGATTATCCAATTGGATCATCGAGTGGACTAACCGACAGCCTCCTCCTAAACTTGTTACTTTACATGATGACCACTGTTTTCCATTCTCCCAAACCAAATAGCAATCACAAACAACACTAACACCGCTAGCAGTAGTAGCAGTAGTAGTAGTAACACACGGTAACAGCAACATCAACAATCACTCGCCCCACAACGGTGGAAAGAATCATCACTATCCCCAAATCTCACAATTCAAAGCTGGTCAACACATTATTCCAGTCCGCACGCAACAAACACCTCCACCCCCAACGCTTCGCACTCCATATCATCTCATCACCCTAACCAAGCCGAACCTGATGAAGAAAATTTAAATATCCTCACTTTTTTCCGGTATTATCCACAAGCTTTTAATCTTTATCATCTCATTCCTTCCATTTTTCCTCATTGAAAAACTATTGACACTCTTTGCCTGGGTACAACTTGAACTCCTCAAAGCCAAAGGCAGAAGCATCAACCCCGAACAAACCTACTCTTAATTAAAGGTAACTATCTAGTGATGGACAGGTCCCATTCCCAGTGGAGTAGCATCTAACTCTCTTTCTTTATCCTCTAGAAAAAGAGAAAATTAAAAAAGAAGAAGCACAGCAAGTCTTTAAGTTCTTCTAAAAACAACTCACCTGCAATCAGATCAGCTGCATCTACGACTTCATTAACAGAATTACAAAAGAAAGCAGAAAACACTCAACAACAAAATATCACAAACGATGGAGCTTCCTCCTCTTCACTCTCCCATATTGAAGAGGAGCTCGACAAAATCAACGAAGAAAAGGATGATGGACAAGGAACACTTCCTTCTCCTAGCTCAATGCCAATACTTCAGCTTACACCTGCTTCTCCTGCACCAAACTCTGTTGCCGCTGGAGAAACTGACCTTCATCATTCATCAACACCAGATACTGAGTTGAAGCTCACTGTGCCAAAGGTTCTCAACCGTGTCCACAGCAGCGCTGAGAATCTTGCTGATCATCCTGAATTACTCTTTAAAACAACAACATCTCGCTAAATGGGAACAACAACAACACCCATCACTCTCCGTCAGTGCTAATGGCCTCCTTACCATTCCAAACAGCCGTCCACGCTCCGACTCTGTCTGTGGATTAACATCTGACCCATGCCAGGCACAACGTTCCATTTCTGAAATTCGTCGTGTCAACTCCGAAGCTGCACTTTACCAAACCTCAGAAGACCAAATGCTCTTTGAAGCAAACCTCCAAAGCCGTAAGGAGTTTGAAGATTTCCTACGGTCTGTCAAGGACATTAAAGACGTCCGTAACTGGCTCCAAAACTTTAGTGGCAGCGCACCCAGAAAGATTGCCATTGTCAAGATCAGTCTTAGAATTTCTCGAGACCCAATACGGTATCGATCAAGCTGCTGCTTCACTTTGTTTTATGTACAAGTTTGGTCTTCTTCCCATTGTTATCCACGGTGGTCTCAATGACATTGCCCGTCTCCCATGTACTCAAGTAATTGAAGAGCGTAGGGAACGTTCTGCCAAATTGAAGGAAGCCATTAAGAAGAATGGTGTTGGTAGCTCTGTGCTCACCCCAGACAATCTGTGAGATCGAACCAATCATTGAACAACCCGACAGCGACACCCTCTCCGAAGAAGAGCTCGAGTTTGGTAAGACAGGAACCCTACCAAATGGAGGACTCACTATGAAAATCGACAGTTTTGACTACGACCTTCTCACTCAAGCACTCGAGAAAGGTAAGATTCCAATCTGGGACTCTGTTGCCGAAACTACCGACGGTGTTGAAATTCCAATCAACTCTGATGTCACCACTTTTGAGCTCGCCAAGCGTATTCAACCATACAAGATCATTTTTGCATGCAACGATGGTGGTATCCTCGACTTTGATCACAAGGCAATCCCAACTGTTTTACCTCGACGAAGACTACCACCGTTTGATGGAAGCTGAACACACCACTGATCGTCGTAGAGTTCAACTCAAGCAAATGAAGAGAATAGTCGATAACTTACCAGCTTCAACAACTGTTGTCGTAACATCTATTGAAAATATTACTCACCAACTTTTGTTCCCACGTCTCGCCAATGGAACTGTCATCAAGAAGTGCCAAGACAACAAGGTGTTAGTATTCGATGTCAACACTCTTAACCAAGTCGATATGCCAAGATTGAGAATTCTCATTGAGGACAGCTTTTGGACGTGCCCTCTCAGAGGACTATTTCGAGTACTTGAATGAGAATCTCTATAAAGCTCTATCTCTGTGTATCTGCCGATGGTCAATACAATGGATGTGCCATCGTTACTTTTAAGAAACCAGACTATATCCCCTATCTCTGCAAGTTCTGTGTACAGAAATCTGCACAAGGTCTTGGCTTGGGTGATCTCATCTGGAGAATACTACAAAGAGACATTGACAAATTATACTGGCGTTCAAGAAACAATAATCCACTCAACCCATGGTACTCCAACGTTGCCAAGGTTCATTCAGAGCTGATGAACACTTTACTGTTTTCTGGTACGGTGACGATAAATTTGAAGATGGAAGTATGATGATCGAAGAAGCATTAAGAAAACCAATTACAGTTTTACCAATTGCATCAAAATCCTGACATTTCCCAATCAACACATTAATCATTAGACAATAACAATAATATAAAACTTTTATTTTAAATTAAAATTTATACAAATAAAAATTATATAGGCAATCAAAAATATATAAATCGCAATATATATATATTTGGAACATCTCAATCTTTTCAAATGAACTAGCTGATGATGTTGCTTGGACATCATTTAAATGTATCGTTTTATTAAATAATAATATTATTATAATTAAATAATTTATGTGTATAAAATGGATTAGATATGATGCGAAATTTAAATTAATTCCAATGCGGAACAGGGCGACTGGCTGGTTGGACTTTGAACTTGAATATGTAATTATCTATTACATATTTTATTACATTTGGCTAATTTCAAAATATCTATTTTGAATTGCGTCCATTCTTGCTAATTTATTTGAAATCTCTATGGAAAGTGTGACAGCTGTAGAAAAGAAATATGCTAAGGTTAGTAGTCTGATTATTAATTTTAACATTTCATTGGAATAGTTTTGATTGACATGCAAAGGTGTGTGGATGACATTTTTTAGTGTAATTGGCAAACTGCAATCCAAAAAATCTAAAATGTCAATGAATGGAATATTTTTGGTCTCGGTTCTTTGCTTTGTGTGAAGTGAATGCATGTGACTGTGATTGGTGAACATGAGACACATTACCTTGGTTAAATTGTGATTGCGATTGTTTGAGTGTGTTGGGTGTGAGGAAACCAAACCAGTAAATTGGATTGGCCTTGAGAGCCTTTTTCTTTTGTCGCTTGGCACGGTTGGTGAGTGAAACCATCTTCTGGCTGACTCTATCTTTGTCATCGTCGCTGTAGTCATCGCTGCTGTAGTCGTCATAGTCAGAGTCGTCTGATGAATGATCGTTTTGATCGCTGTTCTTTTTGCCATAGTTTCCGTTGCTTGTGAAACTCTCTGTCAAAGTGGCAGAGTCTAAAAGCTGTTCGATTCTATTCATTGACGATGATTTTTATCATGCTTGAGCCACTACTGTTGTCAGATTGTTTGGTTGTTCTTTTTCTTGTTTGGGAGTCTTCCTCTGTTTTTTTAGAGGTTCCATTGTATTGGCTAAAAGGTGATACATTATCTTCATCTTCTTCTAAAATCTCTCCTTGAGGTTGTTGATGCTTATGACTGTGATGACTTTGTTGAGTTTCCTCTTTAGTTTGGAGTGTATAACAATCTTTAGTCAAATCTATATAGCTCTCTGAATCTTTTGGTCTATTTAAAGTTTATCAATTAGAAACTACAATGGCAAAGTTTGAAGATCTATATACTTTTTAAGTAAAACTGATGACTTCATATTCTCTGGATATTGGAGTTGACCCAATGATTTTAAACCCATTGACATTCTTGATTTGCTCATTAAGAAATATCCCTAAGTACATATCGAGATGGCAAATGATAAGTATCGCTGATCTTTATCTAGATAAGCAATTATTAGATCATCCTTGAAATAACTTACAGTCTTTAATGCTTCATTTAGCTGGCTTCTTAAAAGCTGTAATGATTGATATTCATCGAAATACTTTGCCATCAACCTCTCAAGGTCTTGTTTCTTCTTATTTGGATTCATTGACATCTCTTATCTACTACTCTAACAACTAACTAACTTCTAGTTTACTTCTAACAATCTAAAACCTAAATTCCAACAATCCTATCTGTATACTAATTGCAACAGAGATAATAGCAGAACAAAAACAACAACAATTAAGTCAAACAAAACTTTGCAAACGTGGAATGGAATAGGATGTTATTAATAATGTTTGAAAGATATTGTACCCTATTCCTCCTCTGATTTTTATTGCAATAGGTCACCAGGTAAGTGCGTCAGCCCCATTAAAAAAATGAAAAAATTTCACTAAATAAAAATAATTAATTACTTTGTTAGAGGTTGTTCGATCATTAGAATAGAACTACTATAATCTTTTTCCTTCTAGATTATTATACATACTATATACATTGGAAAATGAGTGTAAGAATCTATAAACTACATCTACTCAATAACAATCAAGCATAATCAAAATCAAAAGTCAAAGTCAATCGTAATAATAATAATAATAATACATGCAGGATAACTTTGATATCTTTTTGTTTGACGACTTGATAATTATCAACCAACCATCTAAACAACCAACCAAACAACCAACCAACTAAACAACAAATCTATGCATTACTTTGCTTTGTTTTGACTTGGGCTATGTTTGTTATGGGTCAGCAATTAAAGTAGCAATTAAACTAACAAAACCTTGCTTTCTATCTCAACTATGCATTTATTCTTATCTAGGACTTAAATACTTTTTGTTCAAAACTTATTAATAGGTAGGTCTAGTTTCATCTTGAATTAGAGTTAACTTGGCATAGCGTACAGTTATTAACATTGATTTTAGATTCCCAGGCACTTCAGTTGTAGTTGCTGATAGAGATGGTTTCATTTTAGCCAAAGGTATTGATATATATGGACAATAGATGATATAGTCGATGATACAGATAGAACACAATATTAATATCACATATAAATTTTAAAATAGCAATTGATATGAACACTATGGAAGAAAAAGCAATTGAAAATTCTCTTTTATCAACATTCTCATTGGCAACTGACCAAGTAAGTCTGACATACAAACCAACCAACCAACCAACCAACTTTTCGACAACAATTAATAGTTCTTATACTATAACAAGTAGTATATTGATGAGCTTTCATTGTGTTAATTGGATTTATACTTAACTAACACAATACTTTAATTATTATTCATTTGAATTATATGAACTCTAATTATAGGCTAGTAAATTAAGAGCAGGTAAAAATAAGAGTATTGTTAGTTATTTCGATGATAAAGTAGTATTCCACCTCAATGTTAATAATGTAATTGTTTCTATTTTGGGAGACTCTGACATGAATGTCGGTGTATTGTTGGGTGCTCAAGATGAAATCGTTCGTTCTCTGACTGCCTTATCAAATTCAATTCAAAGATGTTCATGATATGTAATTGAATATTGTAGAATAAACCAAATATTAATAGAAAATAAAACATACCTAAACAAAACACTAAATCTTTTTATCCAATTCTATACTATCTACTTCAAGTAGTAGTAGTTGGTATCATTGAGACCCTCAATATGCGTCACTAGTAAAGTCGATGAATAGTAATAATCATCATATGAAGCAATACAAGCTGCAGCAGACCAGAACAATGAATTGAAGAGGAATCCATAAGATTGACTTTTAAAGATGAGATCTAGAGATGCTCTTGTGTAGACCGCGATTCATTCACTCATTGGTCGATGTAAGTTAAAAAATAAACATTCCCATCTAGAAATTAGAGATGGCACCATTTAGAAGTCAATTTCGATGTGGATGGTACATCAATCACACTTCTAAGGAGGAATTGTATTTGGAGATCGAGCATGAGCTTATATATCATGTGCTCACACGATGATGAGGTCGAATAATATATTATTAATATACTTAATTAATTACTTTGAAATGCAAAAGTAACCAATGATTATTACGAATAATCACAGATCAGTGCGGTGCTCCAGCCAGAAACGCCATATTCGAAATTAGTAGCTAAATAGATACCAAAAAACGTTTTGGGAATGAACTGACACCTGTTGTTTGGTATTCAACAACAAGACAACCCAGCAATCTAACGTATGTCCCGACACTAAGAGTCGTAGATTGGATGGCTACCGTTGGTTATCAATCCAAATGAGGTGTCAAAGAGAGATTTAAATTGGCAACCATTTTTAATCGTAGATCTTTGTCCTCATTTGGCAAATAAGTTTTCTCGAACACTAGGTTTTTTCCTTCAAAAAATGACTGGTACGCTCCTGCGTATTATCATAAAAATGAAAAATACCAACACAAAGTCATGAATTTTTTGGTGTCAAAAATTCAAAAAATCCAAAGTTTTCTGATATTAGTTGCAACTACATGTTTGTTGGACTATGCACCTTTGATTTGAAACTATGGCGTAATGGTTTACAGTGCAAATTAGTTGAAAAAACTATCATACTTGTTAAAATATTTTATAATTTAAATAATTTATATAAAATTATTTATTTTGTTGTTTTAAAGATTAAGACTCCACCTGTTGGGATCAATAAAAACCCTTGTTTTTGAGACTCACCTATTTATTAAAAGTCCCTTCTTTCAATCAATCACTCACTGTCCAGATTTCAAAATTCCGAACACTTACATTTCCAATTTCTACCAGCTTCATACATCACATCCAATCTATCCTAACATTAAATATTTGTATTATAAACTAGCTCTGTAGAAAAAATTGGAAATAATCTATCATCATCATAATCAGAAAACACTTAAAATTACCAATTTATACCATTACAACAATAGTCTTCATCAGCAGACATTAAATTTAATTAATTAATTTCAAATAATTATATCATCTATACAAATTTAATTTGACAATATCTGTCAAGACCCCTTTATGTTGCAAATCTTTTCATACATAAATTTATATAAAATCAACTCCATCACCACTTAAAGCAATTATCCATATCCCTGATTAAAATTAATAATAATAATAATAATTAGAATAACTCATTCCTAAAATATTAAATGGTATGTACTTCTACTATTCATCATCATCTTACTTCTTTGAATTCTTTCTTCTTTCTCAATCCTTCACTATTAATCTCTTCTCCTTTGTTTGTTTGTTCCATTGATCTTATTTTAATTACTTTGTTAAAATATATTATGGTTAATTATTCTACCCGTTCCTTTTTTGCCTGAAGTCTGTTTGTCAATCATCATCATCATCATTCACTCTTTATTTGTGTGTGTCTTTAAAGATAAACTCATTAAGTGAAAAACGATCATCAGATTGTACAGTTTTATTTAATTTTTCTTTTTGTTTGTGGTAGCTGACGATGCAATGCGAAAGACATATCTCAGACTTACATGCTCAATGCAAATGTTATTTCAGGCAATGAAATATCAGAATTCCTTTTTAAGTATTTTTTCACTTAATCAAGAAGTATCTACTATTTTCACGAATTTGTGATTTTCATTTTCGTCAACCTAATAATATCTTTGGCAACTTCATCATCACCAATTTTATATTTATTTTCTGCACAACTTTTTATCACTTTTAAATCAATTTGTAAAAAGAAGATTTTTTCCTTAGTTTTCAATTATCATAAATCATTACTCAAAAAGATCAGTCCAATCCAGAATAATCATTTAAATTTGTCTTTGTAGCTCTTCAATTTCTAAAAAATAATAATAATTACTATTATATTTATTATTTATTTTATTTTGTTAATCTGGAATTCTTTAAAGAATTCCAAATAAAAAAAAAAAACAAATATAATTAAATATTTATAATTTGTACTGTCTTTTTGAGATCAGGACTCAATCTAATAGTCATCTTGTGACACTCTACTGTAATATAATAATAATCGAAACCACCAATCTGGAATGAATAGTCCAAGGTGCTGAATTCCAGGTCTTTTATTATCATTCATACCTTTGGTATTATAATAATGCACTATAATCTGTCTCAACAATGCAAATCTGCGTGGTAGCTGAATCCCTGATCAACCCCTCAAACAGTCACTTTGTACTTCTTCAAAAAATCAGAAAATCAAATTTATTCCAAATACTAAATTCTTATTTTTGCTTTGTCAAAGTGTCAAATTTTGACAGTTACATGGTACCCCCAATTTGTAAAATTCCATTGTTTTTTTTTTTTATGTTTTTTAGTTTTTCTTGCATTAGATCCACACCATATATATAATTGGGTAGCGACAACTCAACTTATCCCAGATCTCAGAACTTTCAGCAGACCTTACATCTTGTGTGGCAAGCTTGCCACTCTCAACAAAACAAATTATTATTTTTGGGTAGGTGTGGGTGTTATTTTTAACTTGGTGATTTTTGTTTTTTTTTGGTCCTACTTTGTGCTATGATGCAAGCAAGAACATTCCTTCAGAAGAACAATCATCATCCATAGTGAAAAAATAACTGTTGACTCATAGAGTCGCATCCTTACAATACTTGCAAAAAAAAGAAAAAACAAAAATTCATTTTAATTAAATATATATCCAAACAAGAATGAACAATCACACTATACCATCTCTGGAGGAATAAACAACACACAAACCATCTATGTACTCCTTGTCAATCCAAACTAAAAACACAAACAAAAAAAAACAGCTCTTTCCCAAGTGTGTGAGCTGAAACAAACATCTTTATTCTAAAATTTTAAATTTCACTCGACTATTTTTTCCAATTAAATTTTCATTTTTTTTGTACTTTTAAATTAAAGCAAAATCATGAGTGCGGTGTGCTGTTTGGAAGGAGTGACACGCACCGACCCCACCCTCCTGCCTGCATAATTTTGTCTTTTCACAAAAACCAGCCATCTCAGTGAATGTGTTGGTCAATCATCTCTGCGGTGTTGCTGAGTTGCTGATGGTCATATCTTCAACCCCCATTTTTTTCATTTAATTTACTTCGCTATTTCAATAATAGTTGCAATTTTATGCTTAAAATAATTTAAATTGTTTTTTATTTTTTCCTTCCTGGTTGGTGCTATGGTTGGTTGTGTAGTGATCACTTTTGGATTGGGTGTTTTGATTTCTGGTCAAATGAAAGACATCCTCTTACCTAAACAACAACAAAACAGTTCGCTTTTCATTTTAGTAGTTTAGTTTCTCCTAATCACCAACAAGCAATCAAATCAATCAATCAAACAAATAATAATAACCAACCAACAAATACAACTAATAATAAATAATAATAATAATATAAAAATAAAATATTACTATTAATCAGCTATCAGTTAATAAAACCATTTAATAAATGCCTTTTCACTTGTAGCATTAATTAATACTTAACTCCACATCCACTCATCGCCAAGAAAGATCCAACCACAATCATCTTTATCAACAACAATAATAATACTCTTATAAAATCATTGTTGTATCATACATTAATAAAAATAATAATATTTTGTAAATTTAAAATCAAATCCATCCAATCAATCAATCAATTCCAAACCAACCTCAACCAATCTTATTATTAATTGTATATAAAAAAAAATCCTCCCAATTACCTTCTTTTAAGTAATTTATAATAATAATCGATATTATTTTTTTTTTTCTAAATCATTCGATAATTACGCATTTATATATATTATATATTTTTTTAAACGATAATATATATATTTATTACCTACTTAATTTGTCATAGTATTTTTCGTGTTTTCACCATCACCTGTCCATAGTAATAGTATTTTTTTCCCTTCCTTTCCAATCGATTCCATTCCCTTTTCTTTTTTTTCCAAAATCTAAACCTACTTTAGATTCTTTTTAATATTTTATTCTTTTCACTAATCATCGTCTATTAAAGATGCCTCTTTCACAAGAAATTGATCTACAATTCCTTTCCAAGTATTTCCATCTTCCCATCAATGATGTGGCAAAGGAAATAGGCGTATGTGCCACTGTATTAAAGAAAATATGTCGTAAAAATGGTATTCCAAGATGGCCACACAGAAAGGTAAATATCAAATAATTATCTATTTTTTTCTTGTATCCACCATTTATTAATTTTTTAAATTTTAGATCAAATCCATTGATAAAATGATTTCAAACCTTGAAAATTCAACTCCTAAAAATCCAGAAGAGGAAAATAGAATTAAGGAAGAAATCAATAGTTTGAAAAAGAAGAAAGCCTACTTGATCAAACATCCAAATATTTTGGCGATCAAATCTTCAATCAAACAAAAAGAAGCTGAATTGCTCAACCAAAAGATCAATGAAAACCAGTTCGAACTCGAGAGCATCTCTTCTCCAATGATTACACAACCAATTGCCGCACCCAGCTTTAACTACTTGGCGGCAGCTGCCACCGTTGTAGCCCAACAGGCTCCAGTCCAATTTTTGAATCCACAACAACAACATCATCAAATTCAACCATCGATTTCAACAGTGCCATCGACATCACCGGTATTCGAATCGGTGAGGGTATCATCCCACCTCCAACAAATCCCACAATCTCTATCGACTTCATCTTCGCCACTCTCTTTGTCTAATGAAATGGCAACACCATTCTGTTTCAGTCCAGTGCCAACTCAATCAAACTCACTCAACTCATCAAATAGCGATCTTTGGAAGAACCACTTTGAGTCACCACTGCAAACACTCCAAACTGCAGCTGCCGACTTGACTCGCCACGTCTCACCTTCTCCAACTCCAATGAATCAATCGAACGAATCATCATTCATCAAATTGCCCAAATTGAACATTCCCGAATTTGAATCGATGGGAAATACACTGAAAACATTAGAACCAGTTGTATGGAACGGACTGAAAGATTCAAATGGTGCCGATCGTCTTTCTCCACTCCAAACCTCAAGTTCCTCACTTTTTCAGCTCTGCTGGTGGACAACAAGTTGTTCCATTGCCATCGTGGTTCAAGGCTGAACACGATTCAATCTTCAACAGCTCCACCAACAGCAGCGGCAGCCATTTCAGTAACAGTGGTGAATTCACATTTGCCAAATCTCTCTCTTCGTCAGCATCACTGACACCTTCCTCCCTCTCCAACAGCAAATCACCTCTGGCCAAGCGAGGTGAACTGCGCTCTGTAACCCGAGTAGACCAATTGATTACCGAAGACGACATCCAAGTCCTTATGGATCTCCATCTTCCCCAATCATTGAATATGAATATTAAACCTATTTAATATTTTATATTTTTATATATCTTTATTCCAAAAAAAAAAAAATAAAAAAATAAAAAAAAAAAAACAATCCAAATTGATATACTATTTCAATTTCTATTTCTACTTCACCATAAATTACCCATTCGCTACCAACCCCACTTACCCAGCACAAACAAATTCAATCAAATTTCAAATGTAGTTCTATCTCCTTTAGATAGATATGTTACATTCTTTATTTTTAAAGTTATGAATTTTCATTTCAATCAAGTGTATCAACAATCCTTAATATAATATAACCTTAGTAATATCTTTTAACTCATATGTTCACTTCCATCTCATCAATCATCTTTTAGATATTTTGACAGAAATATTCTGTTGATGATTCAAGAAAACACAACCGAATATTAATAAATAATCAAATTTTTGATAAACAAGTGTGTCGGTAAAGTTCATATGAACTCATTTTTAAAAGATGGTTCCTCATTTCTTTAAAAATAAAGAGTTACCTTTTATCTGGGTACCCCAATACTAAAGTGCTTGTTGTCGGATCAAAAATGAAAATAAAACTTTAAAAAATTAAAAAACAAACATCTTTTTATGGAGTAAATCTGTGTTTAAAAAAAAGAAATCGTTGGTCCCCACACTCCCGTTGATGATACATGTAAAAAAAAGAAATCGAACAAAACAAAAAAATAATATCCGGATGGATAACCCTTCCACACACCACCACACCAGAACATCCAAAAGTAAACAAACAATAACAATAACAACTACTGCTCACTCCTCTCATACAAACAAATCAACTTGGGTCATCCAAAAACACATCGTTTTTCTATTTGTTTTTTGTTTCTTTTGTTTTTTGTTTTATACATATATAACATTATATCTGTCAATAATATATATTTATTGACCACACTAATTACAACTACAACACCAACAACACTACATAACTAAACTATTAATTCCCCACCACCAATTGGAATAATCATTTCTAATATTATTTTTATAATTCTACTATAATTTTATTAATATTAATAATATATCTTGTTCAAGATAACAATATCAAGTACACCCAGCAGCAGCAGCAGCAACAACAACAACAACAATTACGGCAAGAGGAGATAAAACAGGAAAGAGAAGAGTGGAACAGAACTTACAAGTAACCAACAACACATACACTAAACAACAGCAACAGTGTAGTTTTCAATTCATCATATTTAAAAAAAATTTTTAGATTCACTCATTTAACTTCGATTTGTTGTCTATTCATAATTATAATAATCTCTTTTTTATATTATATTATATTATATTATATTATATTATTAATATATTTCCTTTTGTATCATTACATTTAATACTTTATTTATTTAAATATTCATTTCTATCAATATTAAAATATATATCATCATATTATTATATATTGAAAAGTATAGAATCATAGTTTAATTTATTTATTTATTTATTGAACTTTGAAGGTATGTTGGTATTAATGATTGGCAAGCGATAACAAAACTAAGAAACAACAAGTAATGAATGAAAACTTGATTAAACAAACAAAATTCCACAAATCACATAGTCAGTGGTATAAGCGCGACACCCGCAAATCTCAAATACAATTTGGAAATATCCAAATGCCCAGACTCTTCAATACAGCGCACTAAATCGAAAAAACACTCACAGAAAAATCAAAAAAACAATTTGCACTCATGCAAGTTCCCATCAAAAAATATCGATTACTTTTATATCAAAATTTATTTTGTTTATGATTTTATTTTTTTTATTTTTGTGTTGTTTCAACTCAAGAAAAAGAAATTACTATTGTTTCCAGACACCATTTATATTGGGAGTCTCTTGCCACTAGTGGTGTTATCGTCAACTATCAACATCTCACCTCCAACATCATCAACATCAACATTACAATAGTTATTTCTTGTTTTTATCACTCACTCCTCATCTTATTTATTACTATCCTATCTATATTAATTAATATTTATTTATAGTTTTGTTTTTCATTCATTGCTTTTATACAAAAAAAATAATTTTTATTAATCAAAAAGCCGAAATATTTAGATCAACTCAATATATATATTACCGACCGATTGACCGATTTCACAGACAGTTTATTTGATTTGCGATATCATTTATTCTTATTCTACCTACAATACAACAACCAACATACAGTATGTCTATTCAGATTAACGATACTATGGTCCTGCCAGAGGAGATTGATCCAGAGATCCAATCATTCTCTGAGGAAATCATGAACACACTTTCACATACAATTGGATTATTCCTCTGCATTCCAGCAGTATTCTTCTTGATATCAGTTGCCAGAATGCGTGGAACTCGTTGGCATGTCCTCTCCTGTTCGATATATGGTATTTCTTTGGTAGGTAACAAGCAAGTCAAAGACTCGTTAGTTTGGCATGTGCCAAAGGTCACCCCTCAAGTGTCAAAAATGGAGCACTAATTTTTTTTTGATTTTTTTGATTTTTATTTTTGATCGATCGATCGATTGATTTCTATTTCCAAATCTAGATGACAATGTATTTCTGTTCATCACTGTACCACTCCGTAGGAGTATTTATACATTTAGAGAAATATAGATGTTTTTTAAGGATCTCGACCACTGCGCCATCTACTTGCTTATCGCTGGTACATACACACCACTTACATTGATCAACTTGATCCACAACAACATTTCAAAGGAACAAAAGAGCAACACACCAACAAAACAAGCTTCCAAAGGTCGTTAAGATTGGATGGATACTATTTTCAGTCGTTTGGTTGATGTGCTTCATTGGAGTCATGAGTAAGATGATTCTTGGAGCCAACAGCATTCCAGACTTCTTTTCCAATGGTTTCTATCTTTTGATGGGTTGGGTATCACTCGTTGGATTGCGTGATCTGATAACCCACTTGCCAAGAAAAGGTTTGAAGTTGTTGGTCTCTGGTGGACTTGCCTACACCAGTGGTGTTGGATTCCTCATTTGGGAGACAACCCCATTCAACCACGCTATCTGGCATCTTTTTGTCGGTGCAGGATCGATCCTCCACTACTTTTGTATTTTAGAATGTATCATTCCTTCACGAAAAGACGGACCATCCTCTGTCATCATTGACAATATCGAATTCGCTGAAAAGCAACTCAGCATGGTTTTCTTTGGTAGCCGTGGACGTCGTCAAAAGTTTATTGTAAAATATATGACTACTTTGTATCGTGTCCTAATTGGTTGGGCTTTCAAAACAACCAAAGTACAATAATAGAATAATAGTTAAATAAATAAAATAGTATAGTTTAGTTTACTTAATATAATATATTGTCAGATCTTCGGAATCTAATTTAAAGATGGAGATGATCAATGTTTTGAAGAATATTTTAGTACTAGTTTTATTTAAATGAAGTGGAATGGAATTTCCAATTTTAGGGTCCAAGATGATTAGAACGAATCGATTGAGTGTATTCTTCCTCCAATTGAGCATATAGGTCAATGATGACTTTCTTTTTACTTTCTTCAATTTCTTTCTTTCTCTCTGGGGTATCAGCAGCTTCTCTATCGGTGTTTCCAGCTGCAGCAGCTTCCACTTCTGATCCAAAGAATTGCTTATATAGTTTCTTTTTAATATAGATTCTGAATTTCTTATACACTGGATCGTAGGCAGGTCTGTTTATCAATTTGCTTAAAATATAGATCTCCAGTATGGTTTTCGATTGGACTGGTGTTATCAACAATTGTTTTCTTATCTCTTCAAACAGTGCGCTATGATTTTTAGATAAATCCAAATCTTCTTTTATATCCTTGAATAATCCTTGTTTATAAATATTCTCCAGATCCACTGAATTTCTTAAAAGTCTAGAGTACAATGAGCCATTAGTATTTGGTATTGGTATTATGCTTTTGAATGAAATTTACATGAAAAATTCAGCTGGATCCTCAACTGTTATATCATAGACTGGTCCATATACACCTGGATTTGATTTATAATAATCGTAAATTGAATTAAGTAATCTCTCTAAAAAGTTATGAATACTGTTAGTGTATTATTTCTTTACTCTTAAGAGACATAACCTACTTCCAAGTCCCATTCTTTGGAATGGTGGTAAAATTAAGAATTGACTAATTATAAAATATAATGTCGGTCAGTTGATATGTTTAATGAATATTTTGATGATTGGTCGTAGTTACCTGATTCTAGATCTGTTTGATGATGGGTGGTGGTAGAAATTGTAGATTGTAGAGTATCCGACGATTCCATATCTCTTTTCACCGTCGATCATTCTTTTCTCGAAAACCATGAATATGTCCCAATTGGAATCTTCTGTATGAATATAAGATGATCCATCGATGTACAAAGTACAAATACCTGTAATTTCTCATGATAACGAAGTATGTTTGGATCTGTAATCTTTCCATAGTAAATTTCAAAGCATCTCTCCTCGCCCGTCTCCTTGTCAATTCTGTTGTATTCATGTATCTTGTCACCTGGTGGTCTAAATGATTTCTCTTTCTCCTCAATATACTATAGATGGCATTTCGATTGTAAGTACGTGTGTTGATCAATAAGCAGCTAGCTAGCTACATACGTCTTTGAATGAATCAAAGGTAGGCTTTGGTGGGTCAGTCTTTGACATTATATTAAGTAGTTGTTGCTCTACATTAGTGATATTCTTTGATTTGAGTGTGTAGTTGGTCTCTATGAAAGTGGTGAGCGAGCCAGCACCCATGTAGATGTTTAAAGTGAGTGGTTCATAACCAATGATTTGCTCCTCCTTGAAGATCTGATGGGAAATACTCTGGTGTAAAAGCTATGTCGTCGTCGGCGTCAGAAGCAACATTAAGATCACTAGGTGACCAAATCAACCTGATTTTAGTTGTTTCATTTGGATCGAATCTTAATATCTTAGTACTATCCATGATCTTCTCTACTCTTCTACAATTACTTTATAACAAATTTGATAATTGTATATTAATAATATGTGAATTGTGTGTTTGAATTCAGGTGTGGTGGTAAATGTAAAAAAAAAAAGGAGGGAACAACTTGACAATTACTCATTTTTTAATAGTGGAATTAAATTTTTAAATTTTGAATTTCATTTCATTTCATTTCAAACGGAACTATTTGAATTTCATTTTAAGTTGTTTTATTGTTGTTAGTGTTGATGATCTTGGTATTTGGCAACGAACCAACGACATTTATCAGGCATAACTTTGTATCCAATCGATTTGAAGAGTGAGTGTGATGCAACGTTGTCTTCGGCAATGTAAATATAGGGAATGTATTCGTAGTTTTCTAGTAGCTTCATTAGCATGTGGGCAATAGCTTTCTTTGCAAATCCTCTGTTTCTGAAAGAAACTGGTGTAAACAATGCACCGATGTTGCCGTCTGTATACTGGATCATCCAAGATGCCATTTCACCATTGACTTTAATGCAGCTGGTCAATGCATATTGTGCAACCCATTTCATAAATTTCAAACTAGATTCATTTCTGTATGTCCAGTTGGCATCTAATAATAATAATAATAATAATAACAATAGGTCAAATATTGGCACCAAATACTTTGTTAGCAAACTATGTGAAGATTATGATCATTTTTTGCGCTGAACTCTCTTACCAATTATTTCGGCATCAGCCAAAGAAGCTGATGTAATTGTATATTTGTCTCCTTCGTCAGCAAGTAACTCTTTGAATTCCTTCAGTCTTTGTTGAACGTCTGGGATGTCAATCAAACAAAAATCATAGGTCTCTGGATTGTCGATGACAGTTATTCCTTGATCTTTAAATACCTTTTCTAAAATATCGTTTTCTCTTAAACCCACACAGGAGAATACCATTGTCTCTCTAAAATTGACCATCATGGTTGATAATATGGTTAGTATTTAATCTATCCAGAGCCTGTCTGAGAAATTGTATTGTGGCGCCACAATAGTATGGACATACGTTGTAAATTCATTTAGATGACAAACCAATCCATTGTTTGTAAATGGATACTCAGTGGTAATCGAGACTGATTTTGATCTCTATATGGCAAAAGGAATCCACGCTTCCAGTTATGTTGGGTGACAAAGTTTGTGAAGATCTCGATATCGTTGTTGAATACACAGAATTGACCACGAACACGATCTATCGAAAAAATAAGTGATGGTGAATCGATGTCATTTGCAAAGAACAAGTAGTTTTGACCACCTTTCAAAATGATCTGTGCAGAGAGTCTCTCCTTAAAAGCGAAGCCATCGATTTTCTCTAATAAAACTGTTGGTGACTTTATAAGTTCTAATTCAGTAATTTCATATTCAATAGCAATCATTTCTTTCCAAATAGATCTATCTAGATTTATCTATTTATCTATCTATCTTTGTTTATTTGAGTCGAAAAAACCAAATAGAGAGTGGTCCTTGGAGATGTCACTTTGGGATACAGAATAAAAACTTTACAGAGTCTTTTCAAGAAAATTTTTATTTCTGAAACCATCACTTGACCTGGGGGTTTTTCCAAAAAATCTGTGCGTGGAATTGGTCACATACACTGCAAATATAAATTTGTTGGAGTTCCCAAACTAATTTTTTATTACATCCCAAAATAATCACCACATAGAGTTTACCTGTAAAGACTATCCTAATCACGAAGAACTCTGTTTCTCAGTCAAGTCATCCATTCAATTAATTATTTGTACTATATAGGGTCCTACTTTGGGATTAGACTAAACTTTATATTAAGTTCAATATAGATCAAATTCAATAATACAAATAGAAACCAAATAACTTGAGATATTGCGAGAATTAGTTTACCTTTCACCAAAATGTCAAGATATCTCAGATTATGATTAGGAAATCTTAGAGTACTTTGTTGTTATGAATGACCTGCACTTGATTTCCCAACAATTGCTCTTTCCACGTGGATTGTTTAATCAATAAAGGATCAGAAATAATAAAGATCAGGTTAATGATGATGTCTATAATCGAGTATTGGTAAGTGGTTTCCTGCCAAATAGCAAAGTATCTAATTCTTCACTGAAAAGCGATCATACTGAGTCTTTCTTTAGAGATAGTAGCTTATCAATCAATTGATTTTAAATACAAATAAATAGAATCAATACAAGTAGTTCTAATTATTATTGCAGTTTTCATGATGAGAATGATAATTCCGGTTGCGACATCATCATCATTTGCACCAAAAATAAAATAAAAGGAGCAGTAGCAAGTGGGCATGCCACTTGTTGGATTCCGTTTACAACTGAAACAAAGTTCGCCAAACAACAACAACAACATCCACAAATTAATTAATTTCGAAATGCAACACACCAACTACAACAAATGATAGATATCGAAATGAAATTTCAAAAACAATTGCCTATTTAAGAGTAAGATGGTGTTTACTAAAAAAACAAAAATGAAATTTTAATAATATTTTTTTCACAATGTTTTTATTTTTTATTTATTATTATTATGTTTGATATTGATAAAGTGTAGTTGTTATTTTTATCAATACATTACAATTGACTTATCTTACTTTAGTTATTGTTGCTGTTGTTGTAGTTGTTGTAAATTTAGTTTTATATCATTAATATACCCAAATAATAATATTAAGTAAATTTAGTATAATCTAAATAAATATATAATATAATATAATATAAAGATGTCTTTTAACTCAAGAATTGAAACTATCAGTCGTCATTTGAGCACTGCTAACGAAACTGACGCTTTATCTTCAAATCCAGTCGGTATGTATACAAATAGACCGTTAGTTCATTGAATTATAATGGTTGTAGATTGAAAAAACGATGAAGAATTTATACTTATCATCAATATGATTTGTGATCAATAGGAGCTTCAGTTAATTCAGGAGATGATGTTGTAATTTGTTGCACCATTCCGTACTGCCATTGGTAAGGCAAAGAGAGGTGGATTCAAGGAAACTTCACCAGACGATATGTTGGCTCCAGTCATTCAACACATTATTAAGACTACTGGTATCAATCCAGCTTTGATTGGTGATGTCGTTATGGGATCTGTCTTGCCAAGATCATCTCAAGGTGCTACTGAGATTCGTGTTGCAAGTTTGATTGGTGGTATTCCAAAGGAAGTACCATGCATGACTGTCAACAGACAATGCTCATCTGGTTTGCAAGCTATTGCTAACTGCGCTGCTGGCCGTCAAGGCCGGTATGTACGAAGTTGGTTTGGCTGGTGGTGTCGAGTCAATGTCTTTGACACCCAATGGCCTGGGAAGGTCAATTCAACGAGGTTGCCATGAACGATCCAGTTGCCAGCGGTTGCTTACAACACTATGGGTTCAAACCTCAGAAAACGTTGCTGAGCGTTTTCAACATCTCCAGAAAGGAGCAAAGGACGAGTTTGCCGTTGCCTCACACAAGAAGGCCGGTGCTGCTCAAAAGGCTGGTAAGTTTTGTCC
>RCNN01000448.1:0-23595 GCA_003667245.1 Heterostelium multicystogenum
TCGATTTCCAGAATCCTCTCCAATTGGCTATTTGAAAACTATACTAAAACTAAAAAATATACAAAATTGCGTAGAACTGTCCCCTCTGATGGCTTGAAGGCTAAGTGGCTTCTTATCCCAGAATCATTCCAAGTTCCAATGATACGTTCTTCCAACCAACTAAATACTAAGCTTTCACTCGAAATCTATATTACTACCCTGAGCCAGATAGTCTTACTACCCAAACCTCTGCACCGAGAACCACTGCCCAATTTGCAACTGCAAGTTCATCAACTGCTTGGGTGGAACCAATCAACCAAAGATGGCACTCTATGGTTGGTATTTCTATGACGTCACACAATAATGGAATTTGGGATGCCAACGAAAGTGGTGTACCATCTATTACCACTTACATCGTTGACTGGACTGGATTTAAACCAACAGGACAAAACAGCACACCTGTTGCTACCCCAACTGTCCTCTTCATTCAATGGTAGATTCCACTTTGACAACTTGAAACCCAATTACTACTATCAGGTCATTGCTACCAATCCTGCTGGATATATTTTCGGTAAGCTCAATCACGATTTCGTATGTAATAAATGCATACGTCCAAACTGTTGCTGGCGATGCCTCCAATTCTCAATTCATTTTCACTCTACCTGCCTACGCCATTCCTCTTATCTCAAGCCCAGGTACTGCTGAGGGTACTTACAAAATCCCATTGAATGGATTCATGACTTATCCCGGTGATACCAACTATAATCCACCTAAAAATCCAACCTTTGCTATTACTCTCGATGGTTATGTTTACTATGACAAGAATAACGATGGATTCCATCAAGGAGGTTACGAGTTTTGGTGTCCCAGGAGCAGTTGTCACCATTTCTGACATTGCCAACAACTCTACTCCACCAATCGGTTTCTCAGGATCAGCTGTTTCCCCAGTTCCAAACTCAATCCAATGCTAATGGATGGTACCGTTTTCGATGACTTGATTCCATATCACACATATCGTGTTCGTATGACCAACCCAGAGGGATACAAATTTGGTAAGATTTACCCAGATTACTCATGCAATGGTTGTGTTCATACACCAACTGAATATGACAAACCAATCAAGGGTAAATACATCATTACTCTTCCCATTTTCAAGACTCCATTGATCAAGTCACCTGGAAACACCAGCTGGATATGAAGATTTAGATTTCTACTTCTATGTTCCCCCTATTGAAGGCCAAGATAGCAATCCAGTTACTTTGTATCCAACTGACGGAATTAAGCCATCTGGTGTTTCATCAAACTCCGCTACCCTGGTTCCAACCACTGCATCATGGATTCAAACTGGTTGTACCTGATTGGAATCCAACTAACAAAACCAACTGTCCAACCCAACTGGTGATATGACTAACTTCCCAACTACAAACCTTCACCATTAACAAAATGTCCCAACTGGAGATTTTACCTATATTCCAACAACCACACCAACAGGTCAAAAGTACAGATCAATCAACCACATCCAACAGGCCAAAGCACCACACCAACAGGTCAAAGCACCACACCAACAGGACAAAGTACCACACCAACAGGTCAAGTACCACACCAACAGGTCAAAGTACCACACCAACAGGTCAGAGTACCACACCAACAGGTCAGAGTACCACACCAACAGGCCAAAGTACTCAATCATCATCAACTTCTCAAACTACAACTCCAACACCTGGTAAAAACAGTGGTGCTTTGACAACCAACTTGTTTATTGATTCCAATGGAAATGGTATCAAGGATCCAAATGAAAAACCAATTCCAAATGCAGTTGTTTACTTGCTAACAATCGAGGGTAAGCCCGCAACTGATGCATCAGGTAAACCCATTCCACCAGCAACCTCAGATGAAAATGGAAAGATAACCTTCCAAAACGTACCAAATGATCAACAATACTACATGTTCATCAAAACCAATTCCAAATGGTTTGGTTGATCCAGGACCCATTGGCCCAATCAAAAATCCCAATTGATGGTCTCACTAGATCATCCAATCCAGGAGATGGAGTTGTCAATCAATTCATCACCCCTCTTGGTGACTACGGACTCTTCCCAATTGGACCCACTGATGGTAAAGGTGATGTCGGTGGAACCGTTTTCTACGATCCAAACTTCAATGGATTACAAGACGGTGGTGAGCCAGGTATCTCTGGTATCCAAGTTATCGTATATTCACCAGTTATACGGTTATGCATTTGCTTCAACAGTCACTGACGCCAACGGAAAATGGAAGATCCCAGGTCTCAATCCAAATATCCCATACCGTATTGAATACATTACCCCAGATTACTTGGTTTCAACTGGTGCTGCTCTTGTTCGTTTCGTCAGAGGTGGAGATACTAATCTTGGTCTTGGTTTGGTATTCTATAACCAAAACTGGTTCAGAGAAGGGTGACAACTTCCCCAAGTCATTCGCAACCACCTGCTTCGTCAAAGGTGCCAACAATGGTCCATACAGAGATCATACTACCGTCGTTGCTTTCTACAGTAATGCAGTTGGAAAGGGATACGAGAGCCCAGGAGATCAATTCGTTTACAAGATGGCCACTCACGGACAAGTCGGTTCCGTCAACGGTATTGCCTACGATCCAAAGACTGGAGACACTTTCGTTTCCGCCTATCACAAGACTGGTAGTGACATTGGTCCATATGGTACTGGTGCCATCTACAAGATCAACAGCAAGCTAGGTATCACTGTTTACGCCAATCTCAATGCTTTGTACGGTACCCAATACTGTGGTCCATACTCCCACTCTTTCGACTACCGTGAACGTGATGTCGCCGGTCCATGGGTAGGAAAGATTGCATTTGGTGAAATGATCATCACCAACGACTTCCTCTATGTCACCAACTTGTACAGAAACGATATTGTGTCTATTCCACTCCGTCAGACTCCAACCGCAACTAATGTGGTTGCCATCAACGTACCCAATCCAGGTTGCAGCGTTGCCAATGACTGGCATATCTTCCCAGTTACCGTATACCAGAATGAATTGTACACCGGTGGTGTCTGTGCTGGTGAACTCGGTTCAACTCTCTCCACCTACATCCTTAAATTCGACCGTGCCAACAAGAAGTGGATCAACATCTTGTCATACACCATGAACTATGCCGTGGTTGCCGTTACCTCGACAACTTTGCCAACTGCGTTGGTTCTCAATGGACTCGTTGGTCAGTAACCGACACTGCCCAGCCAATGTTGACATCAATCATCTTTGATGACTTGGGTCACTTGGTTATGGGATTCAAGGATCGTTCTGGAGATATTGGTTCAACCGTATCAGCTCCAGATATGCTCGTTGCATGTCTCTCGCCAACTGGTTACTACTTCCTCGAGAACAACGGTGTCTGTGGAGGATACCTCGGATCCAGTCCAAACCAAAAATCAATGACCGGACTCTACTTTGGTCCAGGTGGTGGACAATACTTTGATGTCAAGAAGCCAGGAATCCACGACTACGTCTCATCCTTTGCTGCCGTCAAGGGTGGTCCACAAGTTATTGTTACCACTGGTTTCGACATGTACGAGACCTACGAAGGTTCCGTCCGTTGGTACAACTCCACCACTGGTCGTGTCCTCAAGGGATTCTCTCTCTATATCTCAGTCTCATCGAAGGCCCCAACCTTTGGTAAGTCCAAACGGTCTTGGTGATATCACCGCCATCTATGATAACTCCATGGATCAGACTCAAATCGGTAGAATCTGGTGGGACACCAACCTCAACGGTATTCAAGATGCCAACGAGCCAGGTATTGCCAACATTACCTCCTACCTCATGGTACCAACCAGCAACAACCCAATCGGTATGGTCAAATCAGATGCCAGTGGTTACAGCATCTACAAAGTTCAACCAAACACCCAATACGTATGTCTCATCCCAGCCACTGAGCTTGCCAAGCTCGGTTCCATTGTCGTCTCACCAAAGAACGTCGACCCATCCAAGACCGGTCCATACAAGGACAGCGATGGTCAGTTGGTCAACGGTAATCTTCTTGCTGCTTTCAAATCACCAGCCTATGGTGGTTTCTACTTCGACAACTGTCACTTCGGTATCTACCTAAAAGGACACCCCAGTATTCCCCAAGTCGAATTGAATCATAAAGAAGAAATAGACCTAATTATCAAACAAATACCAAATATATACATATAAAAAAATTAATAGTAATATTTTGATTACTTCACAATAAAACTTTGTTTTTAATTTAAATTAATTTTGGGTCCCTCTTCTTACAAAAACAATCAATTTTTTTTTTTCGGCTTACGGGTCCTAAAAGACCGATGATATTTTTCACTGATATTTTAGGCGATTTTTACCATCATGTTAATTTACAAATCGACCTCACAATACACACTCTCTCCACACTCAATGGAGGGTACACTAACTTTGCAAATGAATGAATCATTTAGACAAATAGTTCCATCAAATAATTATCAAATATATAATATTATTAATAGTAAAGAATGTAAGTTAATTCTTAAGATTAGCTAATATTGTTATTTATAGTTTTGGGTAAAATATCATTTTCACATCGGGAATAAATCATTTGATTGCATTGTAATATAATCGATTTAGTTCAACACTCCCTTTTGGTTAACCCACTAATCAAACATCATGCATATACCCATTACTAAAAAACAACATTGTTTATTTATCACAAACACACACATGAAGTTAGTTATTGTTGGACAACCATTAACACTACCACTACTGATCACTTGATCTAATATTTATCAATATATTGATTTTCCTACTACTTCTTACTACTATCTTTCTAGTCGTATCCGTCCTATCTAATGACTTATCATCTTGTTATATAAATAAATAAATAGATAGATAAACAGATAGATAGATTGATAGATATATGGTATTATCTATCTTTTCTTTTATTGTTTGTTATATTTGATGTTTATTTATATGGCATTATGATTTTTAGTATATTAGATAAGAAAAGAGTAGCTGTATCTATTTTACAATAAAAGTAGTTAATTTACTAATAATATAGAGAATGGATACTTAATTCTCTAAATATAGTACTGTTGATGGTTGTGTATATTTAAAAATAATGTATCATTATTGTTTTTTAAAATGATGATATGTAACATAGTAATTGGAGATGCATGTTTGTATCATCAATCTCGATTGATTGTGATGTTATTTTTAATATTACCTTCAATCATATAAAACATGTAACATTGATTTTCTACTAGATTACTACTACTACTTTACCAAGTTGATTTATCTATCGTACGATTGATTGATTGATTGGATAAAGACTGTCATCTATACTCAATTCTCAATTATATTATTAATTCTTTAATTTTAATTCTAATTAATGTCATACATTATAATACAAATAAAATCAATTAATCAATCAATTCAATTCAATTCAAATACACTTACTAAACAATCAAACCATAACATAATCTAATAAACAAACCAATACATTCTCTTCTCCCATTATTCTAATCTTTTTTTTACTTACCTTTTAGATTATTTATTTATTTATTTATTTATTTATTTATTTTAATCATACTTTAAGCATTGATCACATATTTATTAAATCATCTGTAATATTATCTAAACACTTATATATAATTATCTACCTATTTTCATAAATTATCATATCATAATATTATAATCTCTAGTTTAACATAGTTCTTAGATTAAAAATGACTTCTATGAGAGGTTTAAGTAAAAAGGGTGACCTTGAGATAACCTGTAGGTATAGATTACAAATTCTTTGTTGAAATGATTCATTCAGTCGGCAATGGACTCACACATTTGTCAAAATAGTGTTGGATACCAAAGGAATAAAATCAGGTGATATCTTTTGTATAATTGATTTACCACCCAATAAACCATTTAAAACTCACCTATTCAAAGGTCCAGATCCAATTTTCAATGAGAAGTTTACATTGTAAGTATTTCAAATGAAACCTCATATTTAAATTATTATTGATTACTGATGGATATTTAATGACAAATTATTTAGAGATCTGATGACCTTAAATGATGAGGAAATTACAATTGTTTTGAAAGAGCAAAAGCCGGCTGGTTCCAAATTTCTGGGCCAAATTCAAATTCCCATTAAGGCACTCTCAATTACGCCTACTCCACAGACTTATTTCCTTACTGACCGTCCACTAAAAGCTGGAAAAACACCAAAGGTCATCACTGGAAGTGTCCAAATTCAGTTGGGCTTCGTACATAGATACCAGAAGAAAACAAAGAAGATTCCATCACCTGAGATGAGAAGCGTAACAAATCAGCCTGTTGTCCAGCCCATCGCTGACAGTCGCTCGACCTATTCCAGTTCAGACAGTCTAAACTCCACTGATAGTTTGACATCGTTTGCTGAAGGTCATGGTAGTGTCTCTTCTAGATCAACTCTCGACGATATTGAGTATAGTCGTGAGGAGGCTGTAATCATTGACGAAACTCTTAAGGACAAAGAGTCAATTGTAATGAAGCAGTTGACTCAGCAGAAGAACTTCATAAAACAATATGGTGAGACCATTCGTAAGCGTGAGATTGCGGGAGACAAAACCATCTCTGGAGACAAGCTTAAGATTCAACAAATGCAAAAGGAGCTTGAAGAAATGGAGAAGCTGGTCACTCAGTCCACGCCTTCACTGCAACAAATGACAAACTCATTACTAAGTGACATAGAAGGTCTATCAAGATCTACATCTAAGAGCACTATGCGTGTTGCTACAGTAAAGTCTGTCAGAGCTCCACCATCGATCGCTGTTTCTAGTCCAGCTTCCAAGATTGACATTTCAACATTCAGTTTTGATGCAGCTGAGAACGAAAAGAAAATAAGAGAAGGCCTCAATCAACAAATAAAAAAGCTTCAGCTGGAGAATGATCGTTTAGAAAATTCACTCTACCAAGAAAAGCAAATTAGCAAACAAGTATCGGAGCTAGCTCTTAAAGTGAAGGTCCTGGAGGCTGAGAATATTTCTTTAGTACAAGAGAAGTCGGTGCTGGTAGGACGTGCCAGTATGTTTGAAAAAGAAGTTGAAAAATTGGAGAAAGAGATTGAATATGAACAGAGTTTGAAGAAGAAGGAATCAAGTAGAAAAGAATTAGAGCGTGATGAAGTATTCAGACTCACCAAAGAATTAGAACAATCCGAAACAGAGTTAAACTTCTTCAAACTGAGCTGGACAATCAAAAAGAGTTGAACAAGCTCGTTAAATCATCGACAATACCTCAAAGCAATGGATTGGCAAGCAAAGAAACTGACAGCTATAAGATTAAAATGTTGGAACTCGAGTTGGATGCAGAAAAGAAATCACATGAATTCGATGCAAAGAAGGCTAAACACTATGAGCAAGAGTTGGAGAAATCGGGTAGAATGGTCCAACGTTTAGAGTCAGAGATTGAGAAGCAAGATTTAGAGATTGCAAGCCTCAGGACCAAAGACTCAAGAAAAGATCGAAATAATATTGATGATAGATTAGATGAAGTCATTCGTATATTAACCACTTTAGCTGGTAAACCCGATGGAGCTGCATTGGCAAGCATCAATGATAACTCGGTATTGGGACGCAAGCTCAGAGACTTGACTGAAAAGGCACAACAACAGAGTATCAAGAGCAAGGAAATGGAAGTAGAGCTAGAATCTGTCCGCCAACAAAAGATTCAAGCTATGATTCAGAAACAACGTGAAATGACCGATGAAGAATACTTTGAATACTACGAAGATGAAAGATCATTTAATAATGGTGGTAGATCAGGTATGCAAATGAATCACAGCGATCAAATATCTGTACTTGTTAATAAGTTGGAGAAGTTGGACAAACTTGAGGATCTGATGAGAAAACTTGACAACATGAAATCAATGGTACCAGCTGGTCAGGATATTGCTGCCAGTGGAAGAAGAACTCATGCTGCTATTAAAGCTGAACTTCAGTCAATACAATCAATAATCATGAATGAAAAAACACCAGATAAAGAAAGAGAAGAAGCCAACATTCGCTTTGAAAAAGTATATCAGGAGCTTTCTCAAACCGAAGAACATAAGCGCGAACTTCTTCAAATTCAAGAGGATAAACGTAAGGTAAATGAACCTCTCAATCAGAAGGCCCTTGCAAAACTACAGCCAATCTACTCCTCTACCAACATCGAGCGTAATGCTGAGCTTAAAGACCGGGTTAAAGCGTATCCTGAGCTACTGCTTATAGGATTGGACAGTAAGATCATTGCCTCCAAACATCAAAATGACTTTCAATCGTATTTCCTCACTAATTGTACACTAGAGGAGCTACGTGCCATCAGAGCCTCATTGCCCAAGTGGAGAGCTGACCAAAAGAAACAAATGGAGTGGACCATCTCTTTGGAGAATAAAATTGAGCAATACACAAAGAACCCACCCCCAGTCAGACCTGTACCCAAATTAGAAAAGCCAAAGACAAGATCAGCTTTAGTCAGCAAACCAGCAGCCAATTCTGGTGGTGGTCAAGACTCGGTCATGGCTGAGTTACTCAAGAGAAGAAGAAAGATTGATTAGAACGAACGTTCTAAGAGACATCAATCGGGTAAAAAAAAAATTCAAGCTCAAAACTTATAAAATAAATATTATTATTATTTTACCAGTGTTTTTACCATTTGCTACAAAATCATCTTCAACGGATACTGACACCAATCAGGCTTATTTGATGTAAAAATTTGAATAAATAAAAATCCAACTAGGCTTGTTACCACAAAAATTTCTATCTCAAGGAGGAAGGTCCAATACCCAAATCTATTTTTGTGTATTTTTATTTTTAACACTGAAAAAATCAAGTTTTATTGTTCTTTTTCTAACTTCAACTGGCTAAACAATTTCAAATTTGTTAAACAGATTTTAATAATAATAAGTATAAAATGATATCCAAAACATTTATTTATTTTATTATTATTTCTCAGTTGGTATTCAATGGTAAGAATAAAAAATACTATTTTAACTAATAATAATAGTTCATTAAAAAATTAATTCTTTATCACCTTTTGATATACTTATAAGTTTACTATGCTCTATCATTCGAGCTAACCATTGAAAAATATAAACTTGAACCTCAGACTTATGTAGAAACAGGATTTTCTTATTGTTACCCTAGTCTTGGTATTGTCATAAGCAGTAATGAAAAGGTGTTGATATCTGACTTTATTCTAGATAACTCCACATCGTCACCCAATGTATTATCGATAAGAGTTAGAGAACTGACTTATATTGGATTAAATCAACAAACATTCCTGGTAAAGGTCAAAGCAGACAAAGGAGTATTCAATGTCAATTTGAAGATTAAAGGTATCCCATATCAATTCGGTAGCTCAGAGTGTCTAGATAGTAGAATATTGTCATTTGATTTCCTATATCACACTAGTCCTGTGGTCAGCTCAGATGGAGTTATATATTTCTATTCAAAAGTATCAAATAATCAAGTATTTTCTTTCAAATTGAATTGTAATACGAATTCAATAGAATTGTATTGTTATGCTGATTTCTTAAGAAAGCCAAATCAAAACACCATTGAAACTAAGCTGATGCTAAATAGCCCATACAGTCAATTGACTCCAACAATTCAATTAAATTATACTTATTATGGAGGTGTTTTGAAGAGTATTTCTTTCAACAATCCATTTCTTTTGAAAAGTAAGTATCTATTTACAAACCATTTCAATATTTATAATAACAATCTATAAATCAATAGATTACAATCAAATGGAAATTAAAAACTTAACAAAGTATCCTCCAGAGAATTCTATAATTTGTCAAAATGAAATCACCTTAAAGTATTACTATACAAGTGTGTTTTTAGATGTATCTAGTGATACAAATGGTTATTTTGGATTTAAGGTTTCTTACTATCAAGAATTCAAGACTATACCTGTTCGCCAAATCAATAATGTAACATCTTATTTTTGGTCTTTTTTTCCTTCCTCTAAAACACTAACCTACTATAACACACTCAATTCATCCCAACCATTTGATGATTTCAATAATCCAAATGTTCAACGATATCGTAAGTAATTTAATATTAATATTTAAAGATTATATACTAATATCCATTTTTAGTGGGTACCATTATTAAAGGAGTTTCATTAAGTTGTTTTTTCAGACAATGAGAATGGCCTATATCTTTTCAATTATAAGTTAAATTCTACCAATGTTTATGACTTTAAAATTAGATGTTATGATTGTCCTGATATTACCTTATCATATCCAACATCCAATAAGAATTCTCAAGAGTATTTTTATTCTTATTCTTTCTCATTATCCTACAATTCAACCCAGTTATCTTTAGTTGATATTTTCTTATGGATCCATAACTAAGCAATACCAATTGCCGACAACTTACACCACAACAACTAATCAGCCACTTGTCCCAAATAATGGTATTAAAATGTTCAAACTATTTAAGATTTTGTATTAATTTATTCATTTTTTGTTCATTCTAGGAAAAATCCAATTGAATAATGTTACTATTACTTTAATTGAAAATCAATTCTATAATTTCAAGATAAACTTTACATCACAATTTCCAATTAATATTTTTAAAATATTGGATGTACCTGTAGCAACTATTATTAAACTTCAACCATTATTTACATTGAAAGATGCAAATTTGGTTTCTGGAAGCCTTCTCTCAGGAATTCTGGAGACTACATTTAAAGGACTTACTTTCGATCCTAAAAACTTCATCAAATTCTCTATCTCTGGCCACTTAAGTGGGGACTCTTACTCTTCCAACGATTATTATAATAACGATTTTCAAACAATCAATTCATTAATGATGTTTGACCTTTCATTTGATATCCTAGATGTTACATATTTCCAATTTGGCAACAACTCTGTAAATTTATCAAATGGAAATGTTCAAACTACATTGTACTTCAATGTCACCAATCCCCTTATCTATTTAAAACCTATATTCTGGAGTTCTTCCATTGAAAATGCTAAACAATACTATGGAACTTACAGTGTTGAGTTGTCTATGTATTTTATCAATTTTGAAATCGAATCTAGTGAACTATCTGGTGAATATTCATATATACTTTCAAATGGAAACAATAACTTTACAACCACTCAAATTAAATCTACCATTGGTAACAATGCAACACTTTTAATAACTGAATCAAGTATTTACACTATTCAATCAATTACAACATCATACTATATATATTAACTTTTTGATCATTATATAGTTGGTGATATTTTAGATCCATTTTTAGTTGGAATATCACTTTTCCCAAACAGTGTAGTAACATTATCAAGTTCAAATGATTCAATAAATATTGGATGGAACTTTGAGATTCAGGACACACCAAATGGATTTAAATATGGAACCATCGATGTTATTTCAAATTTGAATAAACATTTGAAAACTATTAGATTTGATGAAACAAATAGAATTTCAGGAAATCCCTACGAGGGAATCTATCAAGTCTCGTTCAATGTAAATGGAAACAGTGCATCCCAAAACTATACATTTGTTAATATGGTTCTTTATGATTCTAAAATGACAAGACCCAAACAAAATCCAAGATATGATCCAATGACAACAATCTTAAATACAACTAGTGAAAACAATCTTTTCATCTATATCAACACACCAGGTATGTTAAAATTTCATTTCATTCAATAAATTTACTTATAAGTTATTTTATAAATAGTGGTAACATTTGAATCACCAGTTTTGTCTTATCTATCTGTTTATCCACCAATTGTGAATGTAGGATCACTCAGCAGAAAGATTGAATTTAATTTGGAAATTTCTTATTCTATTGTTAATCTTTCAATAACACCAGTTATTATATTGAATAATCAAGATGAAATCGATATTTTTATAGATACTACTCTGGTAGGGCAATCCATGACTATTAACAAATACTATGGTTCATTTGATCTACCTTTTGGATATGGAACAGGTTCATTATTTACTTTTTCAATAACCAGAATCATCAATAATCAAATGATTTATGCTTCATATTCAGCTTTTGATTTAATGAACATGGGAATGGTTTATAGTATAAATAGAATATTCACAAACGATCAACCATTCCTTGAATCAACAACTGACATCATACCATATACCAATAGCTTTATGGTATTTGGAAGATCATTAGGTGTAGATTCTAATGCGATTATAGGTTTCATTGATGCTGGAGGTCAAGGATTTCAACCCATTCAAATCACATTCCTTTCATCAACCGTTATATCTTTTCCAAATATATTCAACAATGTCAATTCATTCAATATCTATGTAACAGTCAATAGTATTAAATCAAATACTATAACAGTCAATGTGATCAACATCAAACCAACCATTCAAATATTCCCCTACTCAACACCTGTTGTCTCACCAACACCAACTATCACAAACAAACCAAACTCTTGTCCAGGTACCCCAATATGTTCAGGAAGAGGTATATGTAAATCGAGTCATTGTGAGTGTACACCACCCTATTATGGTCCCTCATGTGCATCTGAACTTGTTTTTAATTCCACCACCTGCCAAACAACCTGAACCATTGACCTTCAACAATATTACTCTTGAAAACAAACTTATTTTTTCTACGATCAAAATCTCTACGATAAATGAAATAGATAATAATAATAATGTTGTCAAGAGTTTCACACCAAGCACCTGGGTTGTGAATGATCGTAGCAATACAAGTCATGTAAAATACGATTACTCCTCGACTTTGGAAGGTAGATTGACAAACATCAACATTTCAATCGATTTCTTTAAAGATGCCACCAACTATACATTTGGAGACCAACAATTTAAACTTGCGCCATCGTCTATCAAATTCACAATTTCATTGTCATCATACAACTTCCAAGATAAACTAAATTTTTTGCAAATCTTAATGGATATGGCAATGAATTCAATGGAAGATTCTTGTACTTATCAACAAGTCGATGACAATGACAACGTGCAATGGATATCTTTGAACATCAATGATCAATCACTCTATGCTAGATTCATTCCATACGCATTGATTGACAATCGTATTCAATCGATTTCACACAAAGTGGTCAGCAAAAATGATAGTTCAACTTCGTCCACCTCGAAAATAGGAATTGTCATTCCAAACTATGACTATAAAGTTGTGATTGATCCTGATTTTTCATACCTAATCGATGTCGACAAACAAAGCTACCAAGAATTGTGCCATACCACTACAAATAGTATAACCACAAAGATCATCATTGGTGTAGTTGTTGGTGTTGTTTGTTTAGCAATCCTATCAACAATTATTATATTTATAATCAAAAAACAAGGTTCATATTATAATATGAAATTAAAGATTATCGAACTTACTAAAATGAATAAAAAATAAACTATCATATTTTTAATTTTCAGATTCTACAATTTATAGAACATATACAAGTAGAACATATTGTATCTCTATCTGATACAACCTCTCCTTCTAGTGTATGTATTATTATTTTGAAAATATATTATTCATTTATTGATAAATTATTCTAGCTTTACATAAATAAAAACCAATTCTTCTGAGGCTGTTGGGTGAATTGCACATGTATTATCTAAATCTGATTTCTTTGCACTGTAGAATTTAATAAAAAATGATGATGGTGAGTTGATAGTGAAAATAAAGATGAAAAGAAAGATTGACTTACCCCATCTTAATGGCAACAGCAAAACCTTGAATCATTTCATCACTACCAATACCAATTGAATGAATTCCAACAACCTTTTCCTCCTTTCCAGTTACAATCAATTTCATGTATGTCTTTGGTTTATAATCATCTACAACTGCATAATACATATTGGTGAAACTAGAATAGTCAGACGATAGTATTGATTAGTTTAGGGACTCGATAGGTTCATGGTAGAATGCTTACCTGCTATTATAAACTTTTACATTGTCTTTACCATATTTTGCAATTGCTTCTTTCTCTGTTAGACCAACAGTTCCAATAGGTGGATGACTGAAAAATAACGGATGGAACATCTTCATAGTCAAACTTGAGACCGTCTTGTTTGTTAAAGAGACGTTCAGCGAGACGACGACCTGCAGCAATGGCTACTGGTGTCAACTCCTTCTTTCCAGTGACATCACCAACGGCAAATACACCTGGTACTGTGGTAGCTTGAAATTCATCGACATGAATGTGTCCACGCTCGTTCAAAGCAACACCAGCCAAATCTAATCCGATACCCTTGACAGATGGATCTCTACCGATTGCCCAGATGACAGTGTCTACTGGTGGCAATTCAGTGTGATTGGTAACAACGATGATTTGTCCATTCTCAGTCTTTTTCAAGGCAGAGATGGTGGAGTTGGTGACTACATTAATTCCATCGGCAACCATTTGTTCTTGGAGTTTGTGTGCTAGGATATCGTCGAAGGTTCTCAAGAAATGGTCGTGTCTGATAACCAAAGTAGATTTGCTTCCGAGGATATTGAGAATTCCAACGAGCTCAACTGCGATATATCCTGCACCAATGACTGCAACAGACTTTGGAAGATCCTCTAACTCAAAGAATCCATCTGAAGTGATACCAAGCTCTGCACCTGGAACTTGTGGAATCTGTGGATATCCTCCAGTTGCAATCAAAATGTTGTCAGCAGTGTAGGTTTGTCCGTCGACCTCAATTTGTTTTGGTCCGGTGAATTTTCCCCAACCGTTGATGGTCTTGACTTGAGATCCAGACAACATGTTGTTGTAGATACCATTGAGACGAGCAATGTAGGCATCACGATTCTTCTTGATGGTTGGCCAGTGGTAGGTGATTTTGTCGGTACCCTCGAATCCATAGAAAGGAGCAGCATGTAGGGCTTCTTTAATGGTGGCGGCATTCCACATTACCTTCTTTGGCACACAACCAACATTGACGCAGGTACCACCCATTCTGGTCTTCTCAATCAAACCGACCTTGACACCGTATTTGGCGGCACGTCTAGCAGTGGCAATACCACCACTACCACCACCCAAAACCAAAAAATTGAAATGATTATCGGAACTTGATGAACTCATTATATATCTTCTAAAACTACTTCTATTACTTAACAAAGAGATACTACAACAACTATGACTTGACAACAATATATTACCACTATTATTGCTACTAATACTATTTATACTTCTTCTTATAATACTATTAATATTATTGTTATTATTATTATTACTTTTATAACTATGATTATTGAACAATAATGCTAATGATCTTGAAATCATTATTCTTGCAAGAATTAAAGTACTCAAAGTCCCTAATTAATAATGCTGAATTGTTGGAGTTCAAAAAAAATTAATTAAATTGAAATAATTTTTAATAGATTTGTTTTTGCAAAAGAATACGCTTCTACAACAGTAAAATCCATTCCATTGGAATCTCGGGTTGATTCAAGTAAATTAATGTGGAGTCTACACTACACTGTTGGACCAGTGACCTTTTTTTTCAATTTATTTTGTGCAAAGCAGACCAACTATATTTGGTCAATCATCGTCAAAGAATGATTGTTTAGGTTTCTGCAGTGGTCGTTCATCTGCTGCTACTGCTGCCTTGGACTTGGTCGATGAATTCGATGATGCTTTTGATTTTGATTTTGTTGATGTGATTGAATTCGTAACTAGTTCCTCAGAAGTGGTGGTTGTTGCGGTTGTCGTAGACTCTTCTGCTGAAGTGCTGCTATTGTTGCCAAATAGAGAGAAAATATTAAAAGCGCCTTCTGTTGTCGATGATGATGGTGCTGTAGATGTTGGATTGTTGGTAGATGAAACTACTTGGTCATTGCTACTGCTGTCTCCATTGAAGAGCGATCTCCATGATTTCATTACTTGTGTTTTCTTCTTAGTTGGCTGGTTCTCTATGGGAGCCGGTTGTGTAACGATGGGCTTTGGATTGGAAGCTGATGGTGTTGTCTTTTTGCTATTATTAATCTTTTCGGTTTGTTCTTGATTTGATTTCTTGTTATTGTTGTTGTTTGGTTTGTTATCATTCTTAGTATCATTAACAGATGGTGCAGTGGGTTGCTCTTGTTCTTTTGGTTGTGTAGTTTCTTGTTTGTTGGCATTCTGTTTCTTCTTTGGCTCCGGTTTTTTGCCTAGTTCAAATGCTTTACTCAACTCTGAAAGTGGATCGTATCTTCCAATCTTCTTCCATTCTCTGTTGATTGGTTCCTCTGGCACTTGCTCTTGTTCATAATTGTTATTCCACTTATTATTATTATTACTCCATTTATCATTCTTGTTATTGTTCCATCTATCGTTCTTATTGCCATTATCCTCCCAACCAGAATTGTTATTCCATTTGTCATTCTTGTTGGTGTTCCATTTATCATTTTTATTGTTGGTGCTACTGTTATTCCATTTGTTATTGCTGTTATCTTCCCAACCTGCATTTGGATCAGCATCATAGTTATTCCATTTGTTATTCTTATTATTATTATTATTGTTCCATTGTTGATTATCATCATAGTATTGGTCATCATTATAATAGTTATCGTTGCTGTTTGTGTTGTAGAAAGGATTATCTTCTGATCTTTTGGCATTGTTATTCCATTTGTTATTGTTGTTTGATTCTTGTTGTCTTGTATTATTGTTGTTATTCTTTTTATTCCACTGATTGTCATTTTCATATCCACCTTCTTCTGCCCATTCATCTTCATAGTATTGAGCTTTGCCTTGATTGTTATTCCATTGATTGTTGTTACTGTAGTTGTTGTAGTCGTTCTTTTTGTCGTTCTTTATGTCATTCCTCTTTGCAGTAGCATCTTCATCATCGCTGAATGTTACAAGATCATCACCATTGGGTTCAGGTAGTTTTGGTGCTGACTTATTGAGCTCCATCATTCTCTTCTTGAAGGCTTCCTGTCTCTTTCTCTCACCATCTTCTGCAGATTGCTTCTTAATTTCATAGCTCTGGGATTTACCATGCTCCTCTTCACCTTCATAGTATTCGTCTTCTCCTTGATAGTATTCACCATCTTCATTATAATATTCGCCTTGGTCCTCGCCCTGTCCTTCGCCTTCAGCATATCCATCCTCGTCCTCAAATGAAACTACTGGGAGCTCAGTCTCTTGAGGCGTTGCTATTGCACCGTATCTAGTACGGAAGTCAGCACCCTTAGTGTTGTTTCTCTTCAAACTACCGATGAGACCATTGCTGTAGTCATTGATCAACGACTTGAATTTGTCGACATATGAATGCAGAATCTTCTTTTCAATTCTTTCTCTCTTCTTTCTCTGGAGCTCGTCTTGGGCTTTCTTCTTCTGATATTCCTCTTCCATCTCTTGCTCCTCCTTCAGCTGTTTATCAATCTTCTCTTGTGCTTCTTTCTGTTCCTGCTCCACCATCTTCTCCCACCTATTACAACAAAGTGTCAGTATTGATAAGAGTATCCAAAGATCAACATGTAATCACATCGACTTACTTTTTCTTGTAGTGCAAAGAAGCTTTGGCAATGGTCAACACAGAACCCTTCCACTTGGTCTTATTCAATGAATTCAATACTGAACAATTATATTGTCAATGTTAGTTGAGTTTATCTAAAGATTGTTGCCACTCATACTTACATAATGTTAAAGCATCTTGTGATTGGAAAAAGATATCTGCAAATGCAAAACCTTTGTATACTTTCGTTGCTTCATCAAAGATTCGATCAAGCTTCTCTACTTTACATTGGCTCGAAATTCCTGTAAACAGCTTTGAAACCTCTTCTAACTGTACATTTTCAGAGAGTCCACCAATATACATTCTAAGAGTGGTTGGGAAAACAATGGGTTCGACAACTGGCACCACTTGCTCCTTTTCTTTAGGCTCCTTTGCGTGTTGCTTGTTCTTCTTCTCTTTCTTTGGATGCGATTGAATCGGTGTTGTTTCGACCTCATCAAAATCAATAATATCATCGGCAATCGACTCTTTCTCACTATAACTTTCATTGTAAGATCTCTCGTTATATCTTTCATTGAACCTGTCTCCTCTGTTTCCTCTATCTCCTCTGTCTCCTCTTGTTTGTTGTTGTTTCTTATTGTTCTGGGGTTGGTTGTATTGATTATAGCCTTTGTAGGAAGACGACACTGCACCATCAGATGTACTGTTATCATCTAAATGCTTCTCCTGCTCCAGTCGTTTCAATCTCTTCTGCTCTCTCTCTTGCTCCTTCTTGTTTTCCAATCCCGGAATGCGCTCTGCTTTCTTCTTTCTGTCATTGTTTGTTATTATATATATTCTCGTCGAAACCAGAGTTTTCCTTGTCCTCGGTAGCCGGGACACTGCTGCTGCTGCTTGGCTCCACGTAGAATTGGTTGTCCTTCTTTCTCTTGCTTGAAGGTTTTTCTTCGACCCACTGATTCAAGTACTGATTCTGATTGTTGGTCAACGACAGTGGCTTGACTTCCTTTTCAGCGTGATCCATCAAGCTACTCATGATGTCGAATCTGAAATCGAAATCATCCATGATTGTATCTCTTGTCCTAAGTATTTGATTTACACCAAATACCACCAATAACTATATCTATACTAATGTTGATTAACACACAATCCATCAATACAAGTCTTTGGTATTCGTTCGTTTTTTTTGGATTTTTTTCATTTTTTTAGATTATTCTAAATTGGTAAAAAATCAAATTGATTTTTGTTTTTCAAAGCAACTTAAACCTCAACTGAACTGTGGACCAAACCAGCACAGCAACTCTTTGACATGACTTTTTAATTTTGTCCAAATTGTTTTGTTTTTGTTTGATTTTATATTATTACTTTGGCCAAAAGTGAGTATTAAATAATATTACTTGTATTAAGTAGATAATCAATTGATCAATAGTAAAAGTTGGACCATTTACAATAGCTTAATCTATACTACTTCTACATCATTGGTCGAGTATTTATCAAATCAGTCGTAGTCAGTCAAACAAACAAACAAAACAAATTAAGAATTTGTATTAAATTAATTAAATTTCAATTCAGATAAAATTAGAAGTGAAGTTTACGAACAACACTATACTATTGTACCAATCCATTACCATTATTATTATTATTATTATCATTATTATTATTACAAAGAAAAATACCACATTTCAATTCATTACACCCCCGCACATCTCACTAAACTACGACCACCACCAATACACACCACCCAAATACATTTCATTATAGCAATATACATTTCATTTGATTTACACATATTTAGGATTACTTTTATTTATTTTGATCTAAAGAGAACTTTCAAAGGTATTAAATATATATTTAAAATTCATTTCCACTCACTATTTGCTTTGAATTAATTGTATTTGCTATAAGGTTTTACTTTATTTCAATACATTTCAATTGGACTGACTAATGACTGATAACGATAACAGCTATACACAAAGAACACACCAACAAAGAGAAGAGCATTTGCAATCTTCTACTTTTTTAGATAACGACACTAGTCTGCCACTACCACCTCCATTACAACCATACAATCATCAACAACTACAACAACAACAAACGTTAGATAATAATATTGATATTGATGTTGATAGCTCTTATTCCAATACCGATACTAATACTAATATGAACGACTTATCTCCCCTACTACCACAACAACAACAACAGATGAACAGCAATAATAGCTTTGAGTTTAACAGTAATGTTGTTGGTGAAACAGGTGCAAACAGCGGAACCAATGTAAACAACAGCACTCCAGTCTCACCACCATCCTTCATCACAGGAGGTGGATCCACTCTCAACTCTAGCTCAACACAAACAGGATCATCATTACATCAACGTTTGAATTTCAATGTTATCACCTCGAAGGTCAAGGAGTTCAAAGACACTCGTCTCCAGAACACTCGTGACTGGAGTGTATTCGTTGGAAAGAGAGATAAATATGGACTTCCAACCATGAGTTCCGCACCAGAGCGTGTCAAAGAGAACATCATCTACTTCCAAACAAACTATTTGATCCTCTTTTTCATTTTTGCAACCTATGTCATGTACGTATATGACAAATGTCATGTTTATTACAATGAGGCATTGCGCTAACGAACATGCTCCCCTATTTCCATTTGTAGTTTTACAAAGCCATTGTTTTTATTACTATTAGTATTGTTGGCTCTCATTCATATATATCTTAACTACATAAATCCAGATCTACCAGATATTCAAAAGAAGATTGGAATTGGACTTCAAGTTATCCTATCAGTTTACTTTTTATTGTCTGCAGGTTCCGACATTGTTTGGTTGATTGGTGCAACTTTATCAAGTATGTTAATAACCATTTTATTCGACACTGGATTCTAGACCTCGTTTTATGTCAAATCCTCAAACAGAATCAATCAATACCATTACTAATCATTATACCAATTAAATTAAATTAAATCATTTTAGTTGTATTATTGCACGCAGCATTCCATGTTCCACAATCAACAGACGACTCACAAGTTTCATTCGGTAACAGTTCTGTCTAATAAATTATAACATTCCATCCTTTCAACTAAATATATAAATAATATTAATAATAAAAGATTACTATTTTTATGTAAAATGGATTTAGGTAAATTTAAATTAGATAGATATGTTTATTTAATCATCATATTGCTCTGATTTCTTTACTTTAACTGTTAAAAACAAATGTATACGACGATTAAATACTTTCTCCAATTCTTTTCTCGATTCGAAATAGATTGACTTGATGGTTTGTCCGTTTTTACCTAACAACGCTGATTTATGTGAGTCTTTCTTTACAATTAAATCATGATCGATTCTCAAGTCACCATTTACAAATGTAGTCCATCCAATTGTATTTTGTGTAACTAGATAAGGGATTTCCAATCTCATCTTTTCGTAAATCTTCTCTTTTATAATTTCTGAAGCTCTAAATATATCTGTTTGATCAGTTTTCTATATGTTGGATTTATATTAATAATGAAAGAGTGAAGGGGTCAGTTCTACTTGTTGTTTGAAATCTCTTGTTCAAATATTATCTATTTAAACTTACAATTTCATCGTTAAATTCCCATTTTCCATCGATTGCTTTGGATAATATATATTGTTTGAGTGTGTCAATGTGTATGTTATTGGTTGCAGATGTAATGAATGTGTCGGTGAAAATGTTTCCTTCGTTCAGTTTGGAAATGAGGTAGAGCAGTCCGTCCTTCTGTTTGACGAGATCCACCTTGTTGATGACCAAAATAAACTCCTTAGAAAGATTGGATTCGTTGTAGTTTCTCATTTCTTTCAAAAGATTGATCATCTGACTCTCAAGCTCAGAGAGAATGTGGTTTGTGTCACCATAGTTATCTTGTGATGCATCGACAACCAGCAAAACCAAGTCAGCTTCTTTTACAACGCTCCATGCCATGTTGACAAACTCTCTGATCTTAGACTTCTTCTCAAAGTGCTTCATGATACCCGGCGTATCATGGAACACCACTTGCGTCTTATCGTCGGTCAAAATTCCGACAATGTTATCACGTGTGGTGTGCTCACGACTCGAAACAGCACTCACCTTCTCGCCAATGATTGTGTTGACCAGAGATGATTTTCCAGCATTGGGAGCACCAATGACAGCTACATTCAGTCGCTTTTGTCCCTCTGTTGAAGGTGGTTCTTTCATCGTCAACATTAATTCAGCAAAATCTATTTATGATAGTTAGATTATGATTAGTCGACAGTTGATCGCTCCTTTTGCTTTGTATGTTCTATATGTACTTGGTGAAGTGATATTATAGTTTCTTACTACTCTCTTATATTGTGGAGGATTAAGCTTTTGTCCTTTCTCTTTGATTTTGAGTTGCTGGTGCTCCAGTTCTTCTAATTGATGTTGCTTTGGATCGACTTGCTTGGTGTACCTCTTCATGATAACCATGCACCTCTTTGGGAGCAATGGTCCAACATCTCTATATGAAATAAATTTTGTTACACTAGATAAACATTTAAACATCTTATGCTTTCGTTCGATATAGTTGTAATATCGGTTTTATTAAAAACGGAAGACATATTACTACTAAAATTTAAGTAATATAGTATTTAATAATTAATTTTATCGAAATTAAGTTAATATGTTTTATTCAAACTCACATGAATAAAAATTTGACATTTCCTTTGTAAATCTATTAATAATAAAAACATTAATATCACAAATTTTCTAAAATTCAATCAAAAAGCGTTGTTGGTCTAGTGGCAGAATTCTTGCCTACCAAGCAGGAGACCCGGGTTCGATTCCCGGACAACGCATTTTATATGTAAAGTATTTTACCGGATACGGGATTTCTACAATTTATGATTGTAACAACAACACAATTTTACAATAATTTATAAAAATATCAATTTTACAAAAAAAACACCTTAAAAGGAAAAACCGAAAGAATCTTAATCAGATTAATAATTTACTACAAATAGAGAAACTAACTAAGTATATTATTTAATTTGATTAAGGTTCTCTATTCAGAGTTTAGTTTGAGTTATATCTTTTAATAACAATAGGTCTGATCAACCTATTATTTATTAAATGATGCTCAAAGCTGTTGTGGTTTGTAAAATAGGAAAAGTAAAAAAAACACGACTGTCCCTTTGTGTCGTGAATATATATATATAGAACACTGTGAGGTTCTGACCCTCACCGTTTATTATTTAATTAATAAATTATGATCACCTGGATGATTAAAAAAAAAAACAAAAAAAAAATAATGTGGTACTTCATGATTAAAAAGAATTTATCTCACTCATAGTCATTAGCAATCAACTTCCATGCTCAGCTTTAATTGCATTGATGGATAATAACTAATCTTATTATGTTGATTTACATTTATTATTACTATATAGTTTCCCTTATTCATTACCTCTCCTATTATTTGAGCTGCTTTTTAATTATTCTTTGAATCAGTTTGTGGTTGGGATGTGATCAAAGTTGGTTGCAGTTGCTTCGGCTTGGAGCAAAGCCATGTCATCTTGGACTCTCTTGTATTTGGCATTAACAAGAGCATAGGCATCTGGACCAATAACCAAGTGTTGTGGTGGATTTGGGTTGCTGCAAACCTTGATCATCAAGTCACAAAGCTTAACTGGATCTCCGTTAAGTAAAGTGAGCTTTTGTTTATCCCACTCGGCGACACTGACATGTGGGTAGTGTGGGGATGGATAGTGAGCTGATGTTGGTGATGGTTCAGTTAAGATCTCAGTCTTAAATCTAAACATTTGTATTAGTTATTGAACCAATATCCCTTATTAGAAGGGTCGAAAATTATACATACCCTCCTGGCTTAACAGCTGTGACATGAATACCTAATGGCTTCAACTCTGAATAGAGAACATCTGAGAAACCTTCGAGTGCAAACTTGGGTTGAAACATAGCTTGCCATTCTACACATAGTAATCAGCGTTAATTATATTCCTAATATGTTGGGAATCTTCTAGAATCTTACCCAAGAATTCATTTCCACTTACACCAGCCATAGAGGCAATGTTAAGGGATACGTGGTCCGTTGGTGTTGGTCTTTGCCGATTCTCTGAGGTATGGCAAAGTCAACTTGACAAAGTTGACTGGACCAAAAGTAGTTGACATCAAAGTTATCTCTGAGCTCCTTGTCTGACATGTCTTCGATGTTACCGTACAAATAATATCCGGCA
>RCNN01000450.1:0-24657 GCA_003667245.1 Heterostelium multicystogenum
AAATTAAGGAGTTCCTCGCCAGACCAGATATCGCCCAACTGCCGCCAAGTTCGGTATCACCTACAAGGAGCCAAGTAAATATTAGATCTAATCCAATAACCAATAATAACAACAACATCAACAGCATATCAACAATAACAAACAACAGCATATCAACAAATAGCAATAGATGATAGATAAACTAAATATAGATAAAACAGTATAACTAATATTGATTATTTTATAAAACTATTATAGCTGCTGCTGAAAACCAAAGATCCCTCGATGAGATCAAAGCTGAACTCCAACAAGCTGAAAAAGGATGCCGTTAAGACTTTTGTTGCCTCACTCAACCCAGATAAAGCCATTCTTTTAAATTAATATAACTTAATCATTATTATTATTATATTTTAACATAAAACATAAAAAGAATATATTGATATTTAAATATCATGTTGTAATAAGCATTTAAAAGAATAAACTCAAAACAATCATTCGATCCCTCAAAACAGCTAGACAAAGTGGATTTGATAGCACCACATTAAATAATAATAATAATAATAATAATAATAAATAATAATAATAATAATAATAATAATAATAATAATAATAATAATAATAGAAGTTCGCATTTATTAGATATCATTTGTTTAGTTGTTAATTAATTTAGATATTTCTATCAACAAAATCAATGAGTACCCTGCAAATTGGACCATTTCGAAACATCGGTCTGATTGTTCAAAAGAATAGTAACATAATAAGATTTTTTTTGCACAAAGTCAAGGTTCCCTTTTTTGTGTGTGTTATTATGATGATCATTGCATGACACAATTATAATATAAAGCATAAATCTATAGATCAGTTATTGTTTTCATTGGAAAAACGATACTTTCACTGAGATTGAAATTTGAACTGTTAATGGGGGTTCAATCAAAAAAGTTCTTTGCGTAAATTCGTTTTGTGATCACCACAAGCATCGATGTGGTGGTTTAAAAAACTAAAAAAACAGGTTGCCTCAATTTTCAGTTCCTTTGAGTTGTTAATCACACCAAATAGTGGGGATGGGGGAGTGCGTTGGACCCAAACGAAAGGAAACGAAATGAACTATTTCGCAAATATTGATTTATCATTGATTAATTAAAAGTAAACATTGTACCAATTTAGATATTCTAGTTTACCAGATTCGTTCAAAGTAAATAAAGAAACCTACAAAGATTATTATCATAAGCAAATCTAAATTGGGGCAAATCAAAATTACTCTCCTATAAATAATAGGACTAGTCGACTGTTAGTTTCCATCAAATCAATATCAAAACAAATACAAATACAAATATAATCTCAACTATATTTTATTCAAATACAAAATCAAAGCAACAAATATTATTCCATCAAATTAAATCAAGTAAGACCTGACTTCCAAGTGTTAAAACTTCCAACAAAAAAATGAATCCAATTGCACCAAAATTAAATATCCCAACAAATCACCTCAGCTCCATCCGGTTCAGCCACTGAAGGAACCAGCAAGAAGGTTTTGAAATTTATCCAAGTCCCAGATTACACTGGTGCCGGTCAAATTGAAATCAAAGTCAAGGGTTATGCCAACCCAACCACCTTGACCCTCCTCCTTTACTGCTTGCCAGACAACCACGACACCAACATGACATTGACCTTCACCACTTCAATCGCATGTACTGCTGCCCGTCACTACACCTACAATCCAGCCCAAGAAACATGTGCCGCCTACTATGCAATTCTTGTCCGTACCCAAACAAGCTACCCATCCACTTTGCCAGCTGCCGACATCTTGACTACCCCTGGTTATGTCATCTTCACTGCAGGTTTGTAGTAAATAATTATCATCTTTACTATTTGCTAAAATTACTAATTGTCAACTTATAGCTGGACCATACACTCCATCATCTGTTATTTCCACCGTTAACACTGGTGTCGATGCTTTGGATTCAATCCAAGAAAGCTCATCCCTTAAGAGATTGACAGCTGGAGACGACCCACAGCTTCCATCACTCTCCCAAACCATTTCCGAGCTCCAAGCCTCAGGTGTCCCATCAAACTTCTTCACCACTGATGTCACCAACAATCTTCAAATCCTGTTGAACCAATACAGCGACTCATTCAACCAATTGAAGGCTGCCGTCAAGACCCATGGTCAACCGCAACCATCTCCACTAAGCACGATGCATCTCTCGGCTGGGGATGCTGGTGGTGCCAAGTAGGTTTTGGAATTCTCATCACCTTGCTCACCTGTGCCATTACCGTCGCCTTGATCGCCTTGATTCCAACCGGAGCCGGTGGTGCAGCTATTGGAGGTATTGCGCCTACCTTGTCACTTGGTTCGACATCAGTGCAGCAGCAGCCTCGACCGTAGCAACAGGACTAGTAAGAACTTTAGCCACCCTTGGTTCAGTAACCATCGGTACTATCTTGCTCAACTTGCCATCCCTTATCTGTGAAGCCATCGGTACCTGTTCAAAATGATAAATTCAACAAGTTAACTATCAAATAATAAATGTACATATTTTTGAATTCACACCAACCCAATAAATATACACAGTAATTTGTCAAAGTTTCATTTTAAAATTGTCATAATCTTCAAAATGGTTTTTAATGAATATTGCTTTTTTGTATTTTTTGTGTGAACTGACACATGATTATGATCTACCACTAACTATTTACCATTGAAATTAATTAACAAACACTTATAATCATTGCACATGATATCATCAAACTTATCAAGATCATTAAGAAGATCACTGGCCTACAATGTTAGACCAACAAAGCTAGCAAATCAATCATATCTTAGCGGTTTGACTAATGCCAATGCTAGCTCTACTATCATCAAATCAGGAGTTATTCCCTACTCTTCATATACTACCTCTACATTTAACTCAACACCTGTAAATTTACATAATAATAATAATAATAATATATTAATAAATAATAGTAGTATTAATAAATATAGATATTACTCATCATCTTCTTCTTCATCATCTTCTTCTTCATCATCAAACAATAGCAAACAAAAACAACAAAGAACAACAAGAATATACAAAGCAAAATGAAAACATTAAAGATAATGATAGAATTAAGAAAATTATATTGATTGCCTCAGGCAGTAGTATAGCTTTATTGATCACACTGAATGCTTTCAACCCTGGAGACGCCAATAATAACAACAATCAAGCTGGTGGAATTATTTCGTCCATTAAAAATAGATTTAAGATTGGTGATGGCTTCATTACTATCGCCTCGATCATTGCTGTGAATGGTGCCATCTTTCTGCTCCTGAAGAACCCAACCTTTTTCAACCGATTCGGAAATAACTTCTTTTGCTCCGTACAGAATATATCGTCGCACCCAATGTGCTTGCTACTCTCAAACTTCACTCACATCGAGCCATTCCACTTGCTCTTTAACATGATTGGTCTGTGGTCGTTTGGACAGGTTGCCTATGATCACATGGGACTGCTTCCATTCTTGGCGCTCTATATTGGTGGTGGACTCGTTGGAACCATGACCAGTGTCACTCACAAGTTGATCACACGTGGCTTTGGAATCCCATCTATTGGCGCATCGGGATGTGTCTTGGCTGTCGTTGCCGCTAGCATTCTCTTCGAACCCAACAATAGGGTATCAATCATCTTCCTCCCATTCTTTAGCTTTGAAAGCCAGACCATGTTGTATGCACTGATTGCATTCGATGTGGTTGGTGTTTTAGGCTTGGGTCGTTTTACCAACTGGGATCACAGCTGCCATCTCGGTGCAACCTTGACCGGTGCTATTTTAGCCGACAGCTACCGTTACAAAGCTCAGTTCAAGAACTTCCAGGGACAAGGTAGTGCCTTCATGGAAAACAAATGGACATATACTGGAAACTTCAAGAATGGACAATACAATGGATCTGGAGTACTCTACAAGATTCCAGAGAATGAAATCTTCAAAGGACTATTCAAGGACGGACACTTTGCAAGTGGAGAACTACACCGCAATGGAAAGACCTACTCCGTTCAAAGAAGACAAGAATAGACGATTACATTAGATTCGATGATATGAAATACAACAATCAAATTGATTGGCCCCGTTTATTATTATTCAATCTTGTATTCTTCTACCATTTATATATTTTAATGTTCTAGTATTGAATTTACAGTGATTGAATGACTCTAAACTCTCGTGGATTTGGTTGGCGTGGAAAGGGTAGTAGATGAGACTTTCAATGGTATTTTGATGGTGTAGTGACTTAAATACTGAATCAATGTTGAACTCGTTGTTGGAAATATCGAGGTGTGTAAGTGATTTGTTTGCACTTAGTGCTTCTGTAAAGTAGTCTTCGTGCTTCAAGTCGTTGTAATTAATCGTAAGGAAAGTTAGTGTCTGGTTCTCCATCAACATTTGAGACAGGCTGTAGAGATGAGACTGCTTTATACACTCATGGAGTGAAAGGTAGCGTATTGATTTGTTGGAGGCAAGGTTTAGGAAGAATTTATCAGAAACTAGATCACAAGAGTCCAGTCTCAGTGACGTTAAAATATTGTTTTCTTTGATGGCGTTAGCGAATAGCTGAATATTGTTGCCCTCTGAATCGGAACAGTGGGCATACTCGACTACTCTAAGAGTTCGGATATGTTGATTTTTCGACAGCATTAAGCTGAACGATTCGACAAGCGATTCGTTGAGACATTGATTTAACACCAGCTTCTGGACAGATCTATTTCCTTCCAATGCCTGGAAAAATTGACTGGTCAGAAAAGGAAGTGAGGAGAGGAATAAAACAGATATGCTATTATTGAGGTAGAATGCATTGGCGACTTCCGATGCCAATAGTCCACTAGGAATACTGGTTGAAGTTAATTTTACTCGGCATTCTTTGAGTGATTGGTTTCTTCCAATCTGCTCTGTTAAATATGACATAAGATTTGGATCAGACGCTGAAGTGGTAATAGCCAATTTATTAATGGAGGCTATTGAAAATACTTCAGAGATTGTCTGTATTCCATCTATTGTCATCATCAGGGACACACTTCGGAGATTTTCTTTGGAGGCAAGAGATTTGACGAGTGGCAAATATCGCTCTCTGTTCATCACGGTTTCTCCTAAATATTCATGAAAAACCAGATTATATTCTCTAATGCTGTCATTGTTTTGTATGGCTTTGGACAGTATTGATATTTCATGTCCATCGTTCTCCCATCCATGTACCTCCAGTTCCAGTACTTGTAGATTTCTATATTTCCTGTTGAGCAGGATACTGGAAAAGCATGGTCATCTCAACATCGTCGACAATCTTGAGATGAGTCAGTGGCGAAACCACCGAGTGGGTGAGTACTGAATTCTTTTGATCCAATTCATCTCCACTCAGAAATGAAATATAGCAGTCTCTGAATACTCTGTGTAATGAAAGCTTAGTCAGATGCTGCACTACAGAGAATCTGTTGAACTCTCCATTCAAAACCGTTGAAAATTGCCTGGAATATCTTTTGTTTCGCAAGGTCAAGCTGAATTCTATCATGTTTTTCGAAACGACATCAAACCAACTCCAACAAACCAAAGCAGCCTGAAACCTCCAATTGCAATGAAACTCATTCCTATAATCATATTCCTCCTCGTCCTCCAACACAAAAGCTGACAAACATAATTCTATAATATAATTTTGTATTAACTTTGGTAAACTATTAAACATTCTAATTTTAAGTTTTTTAGAGCTAATAAATAAAAATAAATAAATAAATAAGAAATATTAAATATTTCAAACAAGATATATACTAACTAGTAATACTAATATTATTATTGCTATTATAATTGTAATGATTTGGTTGATTTTGTTGGTTATAATATTATATTTTTTTTTTTTAGTTTTTTCATTGTTTTTATTTTTTTCACCAATATTATTATTATTATTTATCCAGCCATTTAATAATTGTATAATAAAAACAAAATAAGATTTAAAAAAAACCTATATTCCTAAAATAGATGGAATTGTTGTTGGGTGGTATGAAAATATTTTAAAATCTAAATGATACTTTTTAATATTGTTTTTTCAATGGTTTTGTTGGTGGTAGTTTTTTTTGTTTTAGTTTTCCTGAATGTTTATTATATTTTATGATCTATTTAAATTTACAATAAAGAATCTAGTTACAAATACATAACTTTCATTCTATTTTGATATTTAAGAAATGACCACAATTAAATAAGATCTTAAAAATAATCTAATTTTATTAAAAGTTTACTTCTATTTTACAATAATAAAAATAATAATATTAATAATAATAATTGGACCTATTAAATTGTATATGAATATTACTATTACTACTATTTAGATTCATTGGTAATTTACCATTTCTTTGGACTCAATAATTGTGATAGATTAGAAACCTGTCCAATAATAAAATACATTTTAATGGTGATGTGATTTGATTCCCTCTTTTTTTTGAATTTATTAACTGTCACATTTCGATTACTTTTTTTTTTTACTGGTTTTTTTTTTTTTCCTCAAGCAATGACCAATAACATTTTGGTATTATGAAATAAATAGATATTGATATATAATTTAAATAATATTTACATTATAAAATAGATAGATATATGTTTTGGTACAGAGTGTGAAAAACATGAAATTTCTATTCAAATTTGCTCAACTTTCACTTTTTGCATTGTCGTTGTATTTGTTTGTGGCATTCTTGGAGGGTGCTAGCTTGTGGCTACCAGAGAATGTCTATGGTTGGGCAACACAGCGTATCGATACAGTAAACTTGGATATAGTGCTTTGGCTCTTGTCACTGGTCGTCTTTGTTGGTGCATGGAACATCTGTGGAGTCTCAAAGACATTCTCTAGAATCTTGCTTGTTCTCATGCTGGCTCGTGTCACTCTTTCGCTCGTATCGATCTTGCCAGAGTATCTCTATCGTCACGTCATACAATTGAATCCAGCATACTTCAATGTGTATGCTCCATACTACAAGGAATTCAACACCACCCCACAGATCTTAGCGATTCAAGCCGCAATTGGTTTGTTCTTTGTGACACTCTCGATCAACTCAAAGCTTGCAGATCGCTTCTGGATGACAAAGACCATCATCATCGACTGGGTATTGGTTATTATCGCTCTTGTTGTCACCTCGATCATGGATCTCGTTGGAAAGTCCAACTACTTCTTCATTGTGTTGGCATACACTCTTGGAGCCAACGTGTTCGGATACGCCGTAATGAAATTCATTGAAATGCAATGGTCTATCAACAACCAATATCTCAACCTCTCCAACAACGTCATCTTCGATACCGACTCAATAGAAGAGTCGAAAACACCAACAACAGCCACTGATGAGAAGGCACCAATGGTCGACGATTTAGACTACAACAAGCTTTCAGAGGACCAACTAAACGAGATCCTCTCAGCACCATCGCCAGATCATCAAGAACCTCTCGATGATCCATCAAAGGTATTCATCAACAATCTCGTCGCACCACTGTTCGTGCGTAGCCAAATCAGATCGAAAGAAATCGTCTGCGCAACCCTCCTATTTTTATTTGTACTGTCGAATCGTCTGCTAGAACACCCCAACGCTGTCAACGGATGGAAAATCGCTTCACTTCTTGGTTTCTCCTCTACACTACTTGCATATTTCTCAAGTATCTCAACTAAAAAATCAACAACACCTTTACCAAGAGAATGTTAAATTATTAAACAAATATCATAGTAATACTACTATTATAAACAATCCCAGAACACTCATACAAATTTAATAATATATATTAAATAAACTTCAACATAAACTAACAATCATCTGAACAATAATGGATATAGCAAAGGCGACATTATAATATTGTGACCATTTTGAATATTATGTCATCAATAAAGTATCTAATGTTGCTGATGATGAGCCTGATCACTAAATACATTCCAAGTCGAAGAAAAATGATGTAGTGTGCTACCTGTTGTACCATGTCTTGTATTGATGATTCGTCGTTTTCTGATGCTAATAATAACTATCTTTACTTTCTGTTAATACCCAATTTTATTTTTAAAAACGGTTGAACCTTCCTATATATCACGTTTATTTCTTGGCAGCAAACTTGCTTGGCCTTGAGCTCAGCAACGATAGTCTTGACTGACTTTCTTGGGTTCTTGTGTGGCTTTTGCTCTTGCATATCTCCACGAACGTATCTCTCTGGCTTGACACCAATACGAGCGTACTTTTGGTTTCTGGCGAACTTAGTGTCCAACTAGATCAAACACACCAATTAACAACTAACAACTAACACTATAGTAGATTTGATACTTACACCCTTGGATGAGGTCTTGGCGTGGACAACTGGCTTCTTGATACCATTACGGTGCTCCTTGGAGTTTCTGTGATGGGTGGAGTGGTTCTTTGATTTGGCCATTTCTAAGAGGAATAAGGATAGATAGAGTACAAAGAGTGGTAGGTAAAGAATTAACAACTAATCAACTAATCTTCATGTTATAATATAGGATGTGATATATACCTGTTGGGTGCTAACAATTGATCTAAGGATACACTCAATAGAACTAAGTATGAGCTGATTCACTCTGGCACAGTGACTGACCCAACCTTGCCACACCAACCAACAGCCCGTGTGGGAAGGGTAGTGTGTTGCGAGTGTCAGTCGATGACAGGAAATTCAAAAAAATTTTAAAAAAATCATTTTTCATTTTTACAACGTTACCGAAACTTGCCTTTGATGATATGCATACCAACCACCAATATTTCACTTGTATTTGTAAATATAAGTAATTAAAATGATTATAAAACATATGATAGATAAGGTTGCGATGTCTTGTTATACTTTAGTTCATTTATTATTACATTTAGTGATTTCTATCTATTTAGAGGTAGTGAAGTTTTCATTACTTAGTTGATGTGTTGTTCTGTTTTATTAATGAAGAAATAGCATCTATCCATTTTTGTGAATTATGTTCAACGTCTTCTAATAAATATTTTCTTTTTGGCTGTGAAAGTAGAATGTTAGTAAATTGTTCAATCAAATTAAAATTAAGTTGCACACATACAGTCTGTATAATAAAGTTTGCGCCACTTTTCGCTTCTGGTTTTAAAGAGTTTGACCATGGAATTTCACCTTTGAGTTCCATCTTCTTTGGGTCAATGTAGATGAGACGTGGCTGGGTAGTAAGGATGAGTTGACGTTTCTTGATGGAGAAACCTTTCTTCTTCCATACAAGTCCTGCCTCCACTATATTTTCAGTTGGTTGTAAGAATTGTGCCCATTTTGCACGGACACTGTTTCTCTGTGTTGATGGTGATGTATTCAGTGAAGAGCTAGATGTTGAAGGTGAGTTTTGAGCTCCACCTAGATTGTTGTTGCTAGAGTTGAGAGCATGCTGCAGATTGTTGGTGCTGTTGTTGGTGCTATTGCTATTGCTCGATGCTGAAAGATCAAATTGCTCTTCAAAAACTATCTTTTCTGTGGGTGCTGCGATGGTTGGAGGAGTTAATCTATGCAGATTTTCCCAGTCGATTCCTTCAAAGAATGGATGTTGTTTCAATTTTTCGAATCCGGTTGTCCTTGATCCCAATCTCTCTGCTGGATTGACAACCAATAGCTTTTCAATCAGATCCTTAATCACAGGGTTAATGTTGGTTGGATATACCAATTCACGATTGGAAATCTTTTGGAATGTTAAAAACTCTGTCTTTCCTCTGAATGGCAGTCTGCCAGTTGTCAACTGATATATAATGCATCCTAATGCCCAAAGATCAGATCTACATAGTAGTAATACATTCAAATTAGTTTCAATTTGGTTTGCAACCGATCAAATCTGGACTAGTACGTACTCTGTTGATGTTTCTTTGTTGTTGATAAGTTCTGGTGATACATATTCAGCAGTTCCGACGAATGAATTTGAACGAGTGAGCTCTGGTGAGGATGGAGTTGGTGTGACTGGCGATTCTTTGCTATTTTTGTTGGCAGTTCCAATGATTTTTCCAGTACCAAAGTCTGTTACTTTAATGTGCATGTCGTCTGCAAGCAATATATTTTCAGGTTTTAGATCACGGTGAACAATGCCAATGCTATGTAGATGTTCGAGTGCGCTGATGATTTCTGCTGTATAAAACTTTGTACATTGATCGTTGAATGATCCAACTGGTTTGATTTGATGTAACAAATCACCTTGTGAACATAATTCCAATACATAATCTACACAAACAGTTAGTTAATGCGAAGTAAATCTATTGTGGACAACCTAACATACATAAACAATTTTCAGAACGAAAAGTAAAGTATAATTTACAGATATTTGGGTGGTTGGCTCTACAGAGGATCTCTTTTTCTATTTGTACATATTTCGCTTTGTTCTCCTTGAGGATATGTTTCTTTTCTAGAATTTTGATTGCGTACTGCATTGAAGTTTCTTTGTCTGTGCCCAGGACAACAGCACCATACGATCCTTCTCCTAGCACTCTACCAATGGTAAAATCGTCAATCGTCTTCTTCTTTGGTACTATTGCAGGAGAAGTGTTGTTGGGCGAGCTAATCATTGGCGAGTATGAGATGTCATTGCTGCTGACAGCTGACTGCAACACATGTTTCAAATCACCTGCATTTTGTGATGTACTACTGTTGCTAGCTTCGGCTCCACCATCATTTACAATATCAGCACTACTATTATCTACAATATTATCATTTACATTCGAGGGTGATAGTGATAGTGATGCTGCTGCTGTTGTTGTTGATTCTATATCATTTTGATTCATTATTTATTATACCTTATACGCTATATATTTTCTGATACAAACTATAACAACAATATTATAATGATTGATAGTGATACAAGTCTTCAATGTACACAAGATATTGAAGAGAGTAAACTAAATTTTAACAAAATATTCTAAAGTATTATAATTAATAACTACTTCTTTGAATTAGATAATTATCTGTATTTTGGTTTTAGTTTGTTTTGGTTGGTTTTTTGATTTTTTTTTTTTTGGTTTTAGTTTGCAAAAATTTCCAAAAATCTATGCTATTTTTTTAAACTAATTAGTTTTGAATGTTTGTTAGTTAACAATATTAGTATTCTTGCATTGCAGACACTACTGTACCTTGATGATAGGATTGCCAATCATATGAATATTTATGTAATTATAGTTTAGTTATTCTAGTTATTATGATATTGAAAAGCCAATATATACCAAAACAATAATGCGGATAATTGTGTACAACTAATCCAATTCTCAACTCAACTCAACTCATAATTCAAATTCAAACGAACAAAACAACAATCAATCCCCAAAATAAATAAAATCTATAAATATAAATATTGTATTATCATTCATGATTGTGTTGCTGTTGTTGTTGTTACAATGTTAATACTATTGTTATCACTATTATTACCACTGTTGTTTGTTTGTTTTTTTTTAGATTAAAATCCATTCTAGTTATTTATTTGTGTGATTTAGATAGATAGATTGACAGTAGATGGATAAGATAGGAAATAGTGTTGCTAATAATAATAATAATAATAATAATAATAATAATAGGAGAAATAAAATACTGTTAACAGTATTTTTAATTTTATTAATCCTAGTGTGAAGCATTTATTTGCTTTGTTAATGTATTGTTATTGTTTGGTAGTAATGGTTTAATGGTTGGTTTGCAACACTATTTTCTTTGTTGGTGTGAGAAGTGAGTGTGTTGTGTTTCAAATATAATGGTTGATTTGTCAAATTTAGGTGATATGTCTTGTCAGGTTATTTATCAATAATAATAATTTTATTTAGATGATCATGATATTATTGAACGGTTCAAAAATACAAAGATTTTCGGAAAAAGAAAGAATGATTATTGATGATCATTTGGCTTTAAAATTAATCCAGTATTGCGTCAACCAATCAGTTAACTGAATTTTTTAAAAAGATACTCAACAAATATTTATAAAGTATATATCTTGATTAACTCCAAGTTAAATCATTTCATAAGGTAGCAATGAAAAGTTGGGTCAAATTCAAAATATTAGGAAAGAAATAGGGAATGATTGGTGTCTTTTGAGTTCATAACTGTTTTACTATTTTTTTTCCGTTAAATTTTGAATTTCTCAAAAAATTTGAATTTCAAATTTCTTAGAATTTATTCAAATGTAAGTTAGGATGACTATGATATTATATATTTCTGTTTACCAAATTTCTTTTAAATTTTGATTTTATAATCTTTCATTTGCATATCTCTTTTTTAATTTAATTTAATTATTATTATTATTGTATATATTATATTTTCATTAGCAATTAGTCATTATAATTACATAGGTTTTCGATAAACAACAATAGTAAATAGTACAGCACAATTGTCATTAAACTATACACTACCACAACATACCCCCTGTTTAGAATATACTAAATAAGGAATTGGTTTAACATGTCAGATTTTCAATTTTCATTTACATCTTTGGATCTATTGAGTAATTGCAGCAATGGTGGTATTAGTAATTCACAGCAACAACAACAACAGCAGCAGAATCAAGCTGATGAGTATCAGTTTATAAAGATAGAAAGTGGTGCACCAGAGTTGGTGCTATTGGTGGGACCACCCTGCTCAGGTCGCACCTTTTACTACTACCAACACTACCGATCGACACATGTCCGAATATCAGCAACAGAGTTGTTTCAAAAGGATAGAGAGTTATCATTCAGATCGATTATTCAGAATCGCGTGTTGCGATGTTTGCAGGATGGAAAGAATGTCGTCATCGATGACACTAACCACATGAAGTCGATTCGTGAATCATATATACAGGCTCTGATCAAGTCGGGGACACCGGTATCGCGTGTCGTCCTCTACAATTTCATTCCGTCTGGTGGCGAGACGCAGATACAGTGGGCTTTGTCGTGGGCACATTGCGAGCGATCGATGGTCACGTGTTCGGCACACACTGGAAGCACATATAAGCCACTTGATTACACTCAGTTCAAGGCGGAGTATCAGACTCCAATCAAAAAGGAGGGATACAACCTCCTGAAAGATGTGACGACACCACTATTTTTCAATCAGCACAGTGACGAGCAAGAAAAAGAGTTGAGCAACATTGCTTTGTTTTTGGATTCGCGCACACTTGTCAAATTTGTAGATCGTTCCAGCCAGTCACCTTTCAAGCTTCCGGCAGGAACTCTGAAGTTCAGATACTCAGCACAGCTCATCGAAGGTGTTGAAACAACAATCAAGCAATGGATCTCAAACTATCCCAAGAATGGACCAAATGGACAGCATCGCATTATTATGTTGATTGATGAAGTTATCTTTGTTTCCAGCATCAATAGACTACTCCGATCAAATCACAGTCGAATACTATCGCAAAGAGTTGAGAAAATTGATAAAGCAGCTATCTGACACAATCTGTTATCCAGTATATTATTATTATGTTCCAGCAATTTTGCCAGACAATGACTTTTATCGATTCCCAAATCTAGGTCTTTTCTCGATAGCACAATACAGACACCGTCTTTCACTCCAAAAATCAATTGTAGTCGTAGATGACAATGATCGAAAGTTAGCTTCATCTCTTCCATTCAACGTTATACTGGCTTCTAATTTCTTCCAAGAATCAACGTGGTCAATCGAATCTAAAAATGTAAGCTATTATACTCTTGGAAATTAATAATTATTTACTAATCCACCTATCATCAAATTAGATCAAAGAACTTACTAGATAATGTAGTTAATATTCCATCATTTTTTGGAAAGTATTCAATTTGTAAATTATGATGACATCGAAGGATTCGAATTGGAAAGAGGACTACCAATGTTTTCAAAGATCAACATGAGAAAGAACGAAAAATCAACAACTGAAGAAGCTCTCCCAGCAGGCAAAAGACATGGTGTTTACTTCCCACACGAAAGATTATGTACAAAGACAGCAGGAACAAAATCAGCAAGAGACAGATTCAGATCAAATTGTTTTCGACTTTGATTTTGATGTAGATCCTGTTGACAGCACTGCCAAACAAACTATCGATGAGAATAGCAAACCATTGTCTTGGGTCGACAATCGATTCATGGTTGAGTTTGGAATTGATTCACAAAGCGTCTATCGTGGAGATTCCTATTTCCGTGAAGCAAGACTCAGCAATGTAGAGTTGAGCATCAGCGAGCCTGATTACTCTTCACCATCAATGGTTGTTCGCGCTCAATGCAAGGGAACTTCACCCCAACCATACTCTCTTATGATTAGATATAGAATGAAGGGAAATGTTAATATTTCCCCAATATTGGAGACGCAATGCAATTGCCCAAATGGTATTAGAACCTATGGCAAGTGTAAGCATATAGTATCGCTATTCTACCACTGTAATGCACATTTCGCTGAAAGGCCAATCCAGAATAAGATTGAAGAGATGTCAAGCAATACACCTGTCAAGAGAAAGCTTCCCGAGTGGATGGCCCCAGGAAAACCATCAACATCGACGGCTGAGTATAAGAAAGTATCTCCACAGAAGAAAACACTGAATCTCTACTTCCCCGAGAATGAGGTTTCGAACAGTGGTAGACAAACACCAAAGAGACATGGAAAGCCATCTCTTATGTTTGAAAGTCCTACTACTCCACCGAAGAAATCACTGAATTTTGATACAGTTATAAAGATGGAGCCACTAGAACCAATGAATACAAAACCCGATCAACAAAATTTACCACCAAACACTGCACCAACCAACACAGACCTTTTTATTCAACAGTTGTTTGGCAATCAACGAAAGACATATATCGTTGATAGTAATAACGATACCTCTGATAATCAAAATGGTACAACAGTGGAAAGTACTAGCCAAAAAACAGTTGATACATCGATTAGCAGTGTATCAGATGAATTCTGTGTCCCAAGAACCAACTCTGAAGAGTTTCTTCGTTCTGTGATACAGAAAGAATGCAACAATACCTATGAGCCAATACAATCATTTTCACTCATGTCAAGTCAAGATGACTCAACACAGTCCAATAACGCATCAACATTATCTCCATCAACCAAAAAGAAAATTAGCTTAAAACAACTTTTGGAGAGTCAAGGCATTCAAATTGATTTACGCTCACAAGCTTCTTCGTCAACTTCACCAACAACACCCACCACAAATTAGTTAATTTTTATACTTCTCAATTTCACATGGTACCAACTCCACCTATAGGACCCATCGACTTATTTTCAAATATTTCAAACAACTTGTATTTAAATAAACACTCATCATTATATTTATTCTCATATTCTTTATTTTTGTCCAATTTTCTTGTTGTTGCTGCTGTTCATCCAAAGTTTATATATTTTCTTTAAACCTTTTTTATAGAGAACAAAAGAAGTATTGGTGCTGGTTGCTAATGTTCCATCTGGAGATCTGTATAGCCTATAGAATTGGGAGCTATTTTGGGTGAGAAGTGTAATACCAGGCTCCTCAAATCTCAAGTAGAGTCCCATCACTTGTGATGGACATGCCTTCATGTGGGTGCGAATAGTGTTAGTACAGGTAGGCTGTGTACATAATCTCTGACCACACAGAAGACAAGAACGAGATATCAACTGTTTACATATTGAGCAATAGTCCAAAGGATGCACCATCTCTTTCAAATAATCAAAATATCTTGTTGGTAGGTCAATAAACTTAACGATGCTATCATATGGGCGGAGTGGGAATGGATAACATTCCGGCTGTTTATCCAAGTGCTTTTCAAAGTCTCGCAAATTGATGGTCTGAATATAACTTTCAAGAGTCATTAATCCCATTTCATTAATGAGGTATTCCAAGTCTGAAAACTTTTCCAAGGTGATACTGAAGGGATTGATTAGTTTTTGTTGGTGATTATTCAAAGAGAAAGTAGACAAATTTGAAGTGGATGCTGATGATATCAATCCAGGTGAGGAGGTCTTGCTGTCAATAGAGGTAGTTGGAAAATGATTTGGAAATTGGAGAATTAATTTGTCCAAATTGTGGATTATCAGATTTCCATTGCTTGAAAAGTATTGTAAACATATACATTTTTCTAAAGAATGGTAGTTGGTTATTGATATTGTCCAAGAGATTAGGGAACATGTGTGGGGAACGCTTTATATCTGCAAGTGTTGAGATAATATTGGTATACTGTTTCTCTTTGTAGATGTAATGAAGAATGATCTGATTATAGAAAGATTCTAGAGTAGAATTCAAATCTGATTGAATCTGGGATTCGAGATTTTCACTTGTATTACTATCGTTACGATAGTGATAGAGCAGGTATACCATAAAAGTATGACTATTGAATGGATCCATTGTACGGATTAATTTGCTGTTGGTCTGGAGAATGTCATGAGAAGTTGAAAATTGATTAGAGTTGGACATCACTGAGTTGAAGAGTAGATGGAGAGTAAAATAATTCTCTTTCGAACTCCTTTTGGTTGAGTACAAAATATGGTTCTTCATTTTCCTCATTATAAAGGGTAATGGAACGAGATTTGATCTCAAGGAGTTCTATGTTTTGGGAGATGAACTTCCATACATATTTATCGGTTACTGGAGATTTCATCGATTTTGATGTCAAATGTAGCCAGAGATTGATATAATTGAAGAAGTGAAGAAGAGGATATTTTGTTATTGTAGTTAAGATTTGAGTTAGGTTGCGGAAGAGGGATAATAATGTTGGACTGACTTGAACAAAGTGGGCATGTGAAGCCATTATGGTATGTTTCATGCAACTTTGTTAAGCACAATTGATGGATATAATGGTGACATGACTTTACATAAGTTGGATAGATATATGGAAAGCCATTGGAAGCATTGACCTAATTAAATCAGAAATCTCATTTGATTGTAAAACAGTAAGAATGTCATGTAGAAGTCGACCTCTTACTTGGTTATAGCTTTTTCTATATTCTACAGTTAAACTGAGATCCTTCATCAATCTTTCAAACTCTTGCTTTTGGTGATGGGGTAAGAGTGGAGACTTCTCGATCAAACCAATTGCATTGAGAGGTTCGTCAATAGAGGAACATTGGTTACAAACGATGCATACCAATCCTTCAGACTCAACATTATTATTGTTTCCTTGTAATGCTGAAAGAGAGTTGATTGATTCCGATGGTGATAATGGAGTTCCTTGATCAAAGTGTTGATGTTGTTGTTCAGATGAAATTGGTGAACCTATTGATATTGTGGAAGTTGATGGTGAACTTGTACTAAAATCACTATCTTGTTGGAGGAAACACATTTGTTGTTGTCTCATTTGTAAAAGGAGTTTCTTTCTTTTGTCAGAAACTGATTTTTTCTGTTCATCTAGTTTCTTTTTGATTTCCTCTGGTGTCTCTATGATCACATTGATCGAATTGAAGTATGGCTTGAATTGTTCATCAATATCCAACATTGTCAAGAATATTTGTTGAAGTAATGGACGTTGCTCTTGGTCCAAAGAAACAGTGGTTTCTCTCCATAAATCTATAAGGATATCTAATAAAGAAACCTGAACCAGCTCACTTGATCTATTGCTATCCTTCTTATAGATATCAATGACTGAAAGAAGTGAGACTATACAATACTGTTGTGGACTAATGGAAGTTGTAGAGGTTGTGGTTGTGGTCGTTGATGTTGGAGTTTCTATTGCTGTTCTAAGCCTATTAGAAATATATTTGGAGATTGAGCTACTAATTGATTGATTGGCAATAAGATCGAGGGAAGGAAGGGTATATTCCTTAAACATTTGGAGCGAAAGTGAGATGACATAGAGACAGTCATTGATAACATTGTAATTTCGGAAAAGTTGGTTTAGGGGATCTGAATTTTCCAAATTGTGAAGATACACCTGTTCAGACATCATTTTGAGTATCATCCTGAAGAGTGGTTCATGATTAACTACATCAACAACATGAAGTAGGTCGGGATTGGTAATTGCTGGCAAAGGGAAAGGAGGAAGAGGAGCTGCTGTTGAATTAGGATTCAAACGATATTTGATAGGTGGTCTCGATCTTTTAGTTTCTTGATTGTAATAGAAATAGTGAGGGTCTATTTGAGACCAATGTTCCTTTTTCAGGAGATATTTTGCCTTGCTTTCTTTGGTTGAGATTTCAGAGAAAATTGATTGAATCTGATCTAAAGGTACATTGTCAAATATGAAAGCCATGGCCTTTCTTTCAATGATAAGGTTATCATGAACAGCTAGGTGCTGAATGAGGTGATATCTTATTTCGGCCACAGATGGATTGGGAGATGGGCGAGCTTGGAGTATACTAATGAGCAAACTCATAATGGTGGACATTTTATTATGAGTCTGGATAGATGGATGCAAATACGAAATGCATTTAATGAAACAATCAATAAATTTAGCTGGGGTCAGACGAATAAGAGATTGTTGAAGTAAATGCATGTCTAAGTAGGTAGAATAGTCTGCGAACTGCTCCATAGCCTTGGATCTTACATGTCCAACTCCAAAAAACAATATTATGCATATAGGACATCAATATTGTGGTGACTATCTCAATATAGCATTGTTCAGTCAAATCCAGACGATTCAAAAGATTGGGGCAGTTTTTCAATATCATTGATGAAAGCATTCTATAGATGGGGAAATGTGGCCTAACACAATTAGTTTCACCATATGAGAGCAGAGGGATATGCTTTTTGAATCTACTGGCAATCAGATCGATTGTTATTGGGCAATTTCTTTCCATCAGAATGTTGAGCAGACTTTGGTGATTTGACTCTAATTCTTTGACAAAACCTAGAGTTTCAAAGAAAGGCAGTGAATCGATACACTTTAATGAGTGGAGAGATGCAGCACTCTCAAATAGTGAATCAATGATAAATTGACCTTGCTCTGAAACTATATAATTGATCACATTATCAATTTTGAAAATTGTCTTTAAGATATACAAGTCTGATCTAAACCAATATTCATTCTGATGTTTAGTCAAATACACATTTGACATAATATCTTTTTACACATCCTGATCTAAAATATATAAATGGATAAGTATCAAATACATTGATTTGAAAGAATTATTTCTTACATTTTGCTTAAAGATGATATCCATTAGATTTGGAATATTTTTTGCTTTCTGTTGAAATATAGGAAATGAGTGAATCTTCACCAATATAGGGCTACTGAGAGTATGCTGACACCATTGCAAGCTTCCTTGGTAAAACTGAGATGGTAGTAATCATTATATATGGGAAGAAATTCCCTAAGAAACATATATATTGAATGGTCTATGATTGCATATCATGTGAATAAGTAATGGATAGCAATAGTGAATAATATAATAGTGCTTGCTATAACTGCGGCGTTATTTTTGTGCTTCAATAATATTTGCATTAGCAGGTACTGCCGATTTTTTTAGATTTCTTAGTTTGGTGATATTATATCAAGAATAATAGGTTGTAGTGGGGGTTGATTTAACTCTAAGTACTGTGCCATTGTAAGTGAGCCATCCGTTGTGGTACATCCAAACATTTCCTCAGTGACCAAATTGAGTAATACCGATGACTTGGTGACAAGAGTTACTACCCAATGGGAAATTGTATCAACTTTGGAAATTAACTCTGTTTCCTTTGCAATGGTGGCATCGCTCAAATTCTCTGCAGAAATAATATCTGAGAGGTATCTGAGTAGGTGTCTGAAGAACAATCGAACCTCATGCATACTATCTTTAACCATAATAGTGGTATTTTGACTAACCGATAATGGAATTAAGTTGCCTGAGCCATTTAATGGTGGAGATGTATTTGTCGATGTAGACAATGAAAAAGACACTTGAGAATTGATATTATCATTTCCAGTAGCAATTCCAGAAGTACTCTTATTGATTTGAGTTGAGTTTGCGCAATCACTATCTGAATGGTTATAACAAAATCCACTTGACTTCATAATAGAGACATTTCCACAATCACAGATAGCACCAGAGCTTTTGTATAATACTATTTTGTGATTTTCAAAATGTTCATGTGGACTATTGATAAAACAACTCAAACCTATGAATAAAAGTTAGCTTGTGAAATACTGATACATAACTTAGTTTAATACATACAAATGCAATAGTTTTCTAGAAAAGTAGCACATTGCTCACAAGTGATGAAAATCGATTCCTTTCCATTTCCTCCAAAGTAACAGAGCTTTGAGGGTGGAGAAGGATTTTCATTACAATATTGCTCTACACTTAGAAGAGTATACCATTCAAAAAGTAGATCCAAAGAATCATTGCTTATTTCATTATTTGATAGATAAGACTTAAAATCAATGTAATAGGACGACGATTTTAAAGGTGAAAATATTCCTATAATAATGAAATAACATTATTGATTGATTAGATTTCCGGTAATATTTTCCATGGATAATAATATTCCCAAATCAAAGTAAAATACGCTTACCTTTTAATTTAAAAGTTTTTAAAAAACTTTAAAATAGACATATTAAGATTGTTCTAAAATAGTAGTAGATTGTTTGATTGATTGGAATGACCAAGTGAAATTACTTTTTATTTGGATTGTAGAAATGGTGGAATAAGGATTATATATTAAAATGAAAAAGTAAGTTAAAATATGATGATGGTAAATAAAGAAGTTGTATAAATTAAACTCGAGTTGGTTAAATAAATAATTGTATTTTAAAAATTAAGTAAGGAATAATCAGTTTTAGTGGAGAGAAAAAACAAAACTGAATTATTATGATGGAAAATGAGAACTACCAAATTCAAGAGGGTTATGAATGAACAGGTAGGAGATGATATGAAAAAAAGATTGTTGATGATATAAAATGCAAAGCCAAGTTGCAATCACCAAACTAATCTAAAAATAAAATAAATGTGTAAAATATTTATAATATTATATGCAATGTACAACATCAACAAGAGAAAAGAACAACAACAATAATAAAAAAAAAACAACAACAACTATTATTGGTTATATTAAGTGTAAAAATTCTTCTTAAATGATGCTACTTTGTTGTTGGTAGGTGTCTGCAAATGTGTGTGTTTTATTTTATATTTCAATCTATAAGAATTTAATGTGATGAAACGAATTTTTAAAATTGTAGAAATTCAAATGGGTGCTAATCTTAAGGTGTGTTATAGGTGAGTGTGTTCTCGGTGTTGTAGTGTTAAAGGCAAGTTCGGTGTGTGTTAATGATTATATAAAATTAATTATATAAATATTATGACTATTAAAATAAACAAATAAAAATTGTAAAAATGAAAATTTAAAAAATGTTGTTGTTTATTTAACCTTTTTAGTTTTAGTTGATTTTAACAATTTTATTAGGTTTTTAGTTTTTATTGTTGTTTTTTTAAAAATTAGTTCTTATTATTAACAAACAAATGATGTCGTTTGAAGTAGATTTTGCAATGATTAAAGTTAGTGTTATAAACCATTGATTGCATTGGCAAATGTGTGTTCGTTAATTATTTAGGAAAACTAAAGGTTGGTCCTTCAACACCACATACATCGAATTCATTTCATTTGTTTTAGATATTTAATAATATGGCAAATCTTTGGGCTAATCACATATCCGATGGTCCTGAAATTATGATTTCTTTCAAAAAACAACAAAACGAAAATTTTTTGCAAAAACATAATAAAAAAACTTATCGATAAGTTTTTCTTTTTTGGAATATTTTAGGTTAATAGGTTAGCCCAAATAAAGAGCCTCGCAAAATAACAAAAAGTATGAAATGAAAAAACATGGGAAATATCTTTGTAAAAACTGCATAAGTCGAGTCCCGGTGTTTTACTTACACAGAACATACAAGTTGAATTATAATTATTACCTGACAATTCAATGATTAATCCAGAAATTCTATATAATCTCTTGTGGTTCTCTGTGATATATGTTAACCTGATTGATTGATTGATTGGTTATTATTGTATCACATATATAATAAACATAGTAGATTATAGTGAGGGAGAATGAACTTTTCGTGTCACTCATTAACACATTATCTTGAGTGGATAGTTGAACCTAATGGAAACTGCACTGTTCCATCAAGAAACACTTTACAACTTAACAAATGCATTAAAAAACAGTAGGAAGAGATATCAGCTCATTACCACAACAATTTTAAGATATTAAAAAAAAAAAAACAATCAATCCCATTCTCAACTTGTGATTCATATAGGTCAACCCCAATAATACCAACAAACACAGGTAAAAAACACCACATTAAATGTTTCTTTACCTAAACTTCCAGGAGACTATAAAATTAGGTGCGGAAAATGTAATATTTAAAACAAATTTAATCGTAACTCCAGATCTATGATTGATGAAGACTGCAGTCTTTAGTAGGTTGGTTTGGAATGAAGCGGGTGTAGTGGTTTCAAGTGCTTGTGATTTCAGATCTGGAAATACAAGTCCAATCTTTTTCAATAAATACTGTCCATAGGTATCTTCAAATGAAAATACACTCGACTTGTCCCATCGCTCTGAACTGTTGTCGCTTGTTTCGATTCCTTCGATTGGACGGACCTTTGCTTCAAAGTTGGGATCAAAAAAGGGAAATGATTAAACGATCTTTTCCGGTAGTGTTTAATGCCACACGATGTGGTGTTGATCTATACAAACCACCTGTCACTCTCTCCAACATGTCTCCCTATTAAAGTGTGATTCCGTCAGATAACATCCTGAGTATTTGAATTGGGTAATGATTACTTACAATATTACAAATAAAAGAGTTTTTTAATGGGTGGTGCGGGTGTCCAGCCTTGTTTTTGGTACTTTTACTTGCAAATCCACCAATGTTATCTTGATAGAGGATCGTCAAAAGTCCATAGTCGGTGTGTTCTCCAACTCCCCATCTCTCCTCTGAGTTCTCTGTGACCACTTGTGATCTGTAGTTGAAAATTCTAAAGAGAACGAGTGGATCTGCTGTATAGTTTTTGCTGAAGTAGTCATCGCTCCAAACCAAACTCAGTGAGAGAGCTTGCATGACTGAGTGGACCAAGCTGTGTAGTTTTCTCAACTGTACTCCAGGATAGTTCTCTTTAAAGCCTTCTATTTCAGTAGGGAATAGATTTGGTCCATGAATTGGCAATGGGTGATCATAGGGAAGTTCCTGTCCGAGATATAGACCCTCTTTCATATCGGGTTTGCCACTAGTAAGCTCTCCACCAAGTGTAAAGAATCCACGCCATGCTTTTCCACCAAGCTCCATTCTCATATATTTTTGTTTAGTTGATTCGTCAAGTTGGAAAAATTTTCTCGACAAAGAGTCTAGTCTATCTATCAAGCTTTGTTCAACCACCATGACCAACCAAATAAAAGAAACCATGTACTAAACATGCAGCTTTGATCTGATTTACAACCTCTGATTTCAACTGCTCTGATCCATCATTTACAAAACAAGATATATCAATCACAGGTAGTTTAAAATCTTCAATGTACTCCATTATCTAATAATGCTTTTTTTAAAGAGTCTACAGAAGTTTGTACTTTTGGTTCATAAAAAAAAAACATCAATCAAGCCCAACCCCACAATTTTAATCAATCTTATAAAAAATAAATTCTGAAATTCTACAAATGACCCTGACTCATTCCAAAGGTCAAATTTGGTGATATTCGCAGTTACGCAATAGTTTGTTTATTGATTTGTTGATACTTTATTTTAACTTAAGTTAGGTTTGAAATAGGAGGTGACAAATTGTTGGGTATATTTGAGTATGATTTAAACTATTTGATACAATTGGGAGTGGAATGGATTTTTGAGAATTTATCAGTGATTTTCGTTCTTCGTCGTTCAATGCTGTCGGCTTTGTGGCTCCGGATGTTGAGCTGCTATTCTTTTTGTTCTTCTTCATAAGCTTCCCATTCTGTTACGGATTGTCTGCTCTTCACAAGGGCAAGCCACCTGTAGAGATGTGAAACTCCTCAGCACTCGCATCAGGAAGTATTGATATATATCTAGCCCAAGGGGTAGGTTGCAATGTCTGCAATTGTGAAATGATCTTTTGAAGCAACATATTGTCTATCCTCCAAGTTCCTATTTAAAACATGTAGTAATCTCCTCAGCTCATTACTAAATCTCTGTACTTGAGTATTGGTATTTCTCCAATGCATATATATTAAAACTGTTTGCCAAGCTGGTTAGTAAATTAGCTAAAATGTGACCAGAGAATATCAATCATACATGTATAAGTTCTCCAAGAACTGGTCCTAAATTTTGACATTTGCCAAAAGATCCAATTTAAAAACTTCGTTTTTCCTTTGGGGTCTACTTTGGCATTTGGAATGAGTCTTTCGTATTTATTGGCCAGGTAGAATAGAATATTTCCAGATTCAAACACTGATATTGGCTCACCTTCCACATCGTGATCAACAATTGCAGGCAACTTTCCATTTTGGATTAATCTTGAGAAAATCTGGAGAATATTGTTCACCTCTTCGAATATTTATATCGTGGTATGAATATGGTACATCACCAAGTTCTCTAAGCATCAAGTGGACTTTTGACTACATTTGGTGAAGGAGCACCATAGAATTCTATAATTTTACGTTTAGCCTCCATTATTATTATTATTATCTTTTATATTATTGGTACTGGTCGTCAAATAAATATGATCGAAATTGAATTGAAATTGAAATGGAATTGAATTGAAATACACAAAATGAGTGTTTTGTTGTTGTTGGTTGTTGTTATAATGCTTCTTTAAATATTTGTAGTTGGTTGGTTTGGTAAATATGATGGTTGATTAAAATTGTTTT